>CM068368.1:17875039-17957539 GCA_034769895.1 Magicicada septendecula
TGTCGAAACACTTTTCAACTTGTTTGTCGAAACAAGGTTGTTGAAACAAGGTTGTTGAGACTGGTTGTAAGTTGAAGAAACATGTCCGTCTCTGACACACAATGTATTTTTTTATATAAGGTGCTAATATGGTGCAATTTTTCTCTTTTCATTAATTGGCCCTATTTTAGTCTATATAAATTCTTAATATTAATCATGGTAACTGGGGGGCGTTAATTATTTTAAACAATTTCTATTTCTCACCTTTATTAAGTATTTTAGCACTTAGCCACTTAGGCACTTCTTTTAAATTTTTAATGTCCTGGGGACATTTGTATGCAATACTTTATTATACACATGACGTGCAATTAACCCACACCATGGGGGTACATTTATAGAAATAAATTTTTAATCCTAATTGGGATTCCTATAAGGAAGAAGTTTAGAATTTATATACACCAGAAGGGTAATATAAAAGGGGCGTGGCAAGAGACCTTTATGTATTTGTATACTATTGTATATGTAATTTGTCTTGTGGAACATGTTATGTCTGTATATTTCTGTGTACATTTAGGGGGATATATATATATATATAAATATTATGCATTACTGTACTTTTGGTGGGATATAGGGATTTATTATATAGGGATTTATTATTAGAATTTATATACACCAGTAGACGAGTATTCTATCTCAATAATCGTGGCTGATCATTTCTTTATGAAAATTAATTATTTTATTTAACAAGTATAGTAAGTGTCACCTTTAAGGTTCATTAAATTGGATGAGTAATTATTTTAATTATTAATAATAACTGTAAATGAAATCATTTACCTGCATCAATTTATATACTACATTTTAAAAGAAACATATGATATAAATTTTATATTTTAATAAATAGTTTAATGGGAGTTTTATTTTGAGGTTAATGATTATTTTAAATTTTCAATTCATTGATGGTGACATAGCAATTATTTTCTTGGATTCAGTTTATATTTTTCAGGTGGCCTTGTTGAGAGGGTATACTTCTTTAGTTAACCATTTAAAAAGGGGAATTATAAATCACTGTTGTTTTTTGTTATTAATATTATGAGATAGAATAATAAAACCATTGTTAATTATTTAATTCTTGAGTTTTTATTGCAAGCCCCCTCTTACTGGATCCAGCGCAATTTTTAGCTTCTCTAGGCCTTAGCCTAGTTTTAATTAACTTGTAACCCCTCTTTACAAAAAGAAATATTCTTTTTGTTTTAACTACTCAAAATGAAGTAGGGGTTTCAAACTGGTGGACATTATTAGAATCGAGTCGTGTGCTGCTGAGACAGCCAGTCAGACGTCGCTAATGTGGGGATCTTAAATATGTCAATACGTAAGTCACTGTGTCACTGTTGCGATAATCAGGCCTATAGATAAGTACAATAATCGATACTTCAACTCCCCCAGTAGATGTTCTATTTGATAACATCACTCTCGAGAGATGTCACCGTGACTAGGCGTACTATCAGATGCGATTTTCTACTTTACAACCTGTCATCTCACAATCCGCATACGTTATACAGTGAGAAAATGTTTTTATATACGAGGCTTATCCAGAAAGTAAGTACCGTCTGCGCATATATCCCGCGCATATTGTAGTACGAAGGTCGCGCATGCGTAGTTACTTCCTTCTATTCGACGACGAAGTAGCCAAGCTATATTGTTTGTGTACGTTCCGATTTACGTTTACTACACATCGGTAATCATTTTTAAAAAAATCGATCGGCCCGCCAGTTGTGAAATAAGAAGAGTTATTGCGTTTTTGAATGCGAGAAATCTTCGTCCTTATGAAATTCATCGTGAGATTTGTGAAGTTTATGGACAGAATGCGATTAGTGAAGATATGGCGAGAAAGTGGGTTTAACGAATGTTTAACGATGGAAGAGAAAATGTTCACGACGGGGAGCGTACCGCATACCGGACGTGTAACGATGGCGCTTGTTGATTCATTTCGTTGGGAACAATTCAGTCATCCTCCTTACAGTCCAGATTTGGCTCATAGCGATTTCCATTTGTTTTTGCATCTGAAGAAATTTCTTGCCGGCCAGAAGTTTGAAAGTGATGATGAGATAAAGGGAAACGTCCAGCAGTGGTTGAAGTCGCAGGCGGCCGAATTCTTTGAAGCGGGCATATTAAAATTAGTGCCAAGATACGACAAATGTCTCAACTTGCATGGTGACTATGTAGAAACGTAGATTAAGGTATGCAGAATTTTTGAAAAATAAATGACTTTGAAAATAATTTGTATCATTTTCTTAATGCCCAAACGGTACTTACTTTCTGGATCAGGTTAGTATAATAAGTGACATAGAGAAGATGTCCCCCTAAATAATTTGTATCATTTTCTTAATGCCCAAACGGTACTTACTTTCTGGATCAGGTTAGTATAATAAGTGACATAGAGAAGATGTCCCCCTAAATAATTTGTATCATTTTCTTAATGCCCAAACGGTACTTACTTTCTGGATCAGGTTAGTATAATAAGTGACATAGAGAAGATGTGCCCCTAAATAATTTGTATCATTTTCTTAATGCCCAAACGGTACTTACTTTCTGGATCAGGTTAGTATAATAAGTGACATAGAGAAGATGTTCCCCTAAACGTTTCGTTCATTTATACATACTAGCTCAATTTCAGATCCGGTTTTTAGGTAAAATTATCTACTATCTGGTACATTAATAACAAAATTAGTACCAATTTTAAAATTAAGTTTCTTTTAATGATATTATGTGTATTAAATTATATTATTATATATTGTTATTATATATATTATATTATTATATATTGTGTATTATATTATATTATGATATTGTTATTATATATTATATTATATTATTATATATTGTGTATTATATTATATTATGATATTGTTATTATATATTATATTATATTATTATATATTGTGTATTATATTATATTATGATATTGTTATTATATATATTATATTATTATATATTGTGTATTATATTATATTATGATATTGTTATTATATATTATATTATATTATTATATATTGTGTATTATATTATATTATGATATTGTTATTATATATATTATATCATTATATATTGTGTATTATATTATATTATGATATTGCTATTATATATATTATATTATTATATATTGTGTATTATATTATATTATGATATTGTTATTATATATATTATATTATTATATATTGTGTATTATATTATATTATGATATTGTTACGACGGTCTAACCGACCGTCGTATGGTACAGTGGAAAACAAAATACAAGACACCACTGAAGTCACTAAAAACCAGCTTTAATAATTACAATTAAACAGTTTGTAATCAACACGTTATTCAACAAGATTATACTCGAACAATAATTTAAGTTAATTTGTCCACACCAATAATAATGTCAAGTAATAGAGTCGCGCACAGTAATCACTTTCCACTAATACACCACTTGAACGCACGGAGTAATCGCTCGAAGTAAACGCGAATCTCATTTGAATAAATCGCCAGTTAAAAACTGCAACTAAGCGTCGCTGGATGCTAATATTTATACCCCACTGAGATTCCAGAATAATGCATACTACGCGTCAAAGCTACTAGAAAGCACTAGAGCGTAACTGTTTGCCGCCTTGAACACAGTGTGCGCGGACCGGTCAAGTCTGGATCAGTCTCTGCTACGGACGCGTGACAAGTGTCACACGATTGTCCTTCATCTCAAAGTAGCAGCAATATGTACGCGCGCGCTCACACACACACACACACACTATAGCCGGGCTCCGCTGGAATAGCCGACGAACACGTAGACTGTTGTATAATGACGAACAATATTGACATTAAGTTACGTAAGTTCCAGACGATCTGTAAGACAGTCAACCATACTTTTTAAACAATGCACGTCAAGATATAAAATTAAAGTTTTACAAAGTTATGGCAGTCCCTGTCACTGTCATATGATGTGAATTATCGACAACAACCAAGAAACAAGAAAGTAGAATACAGGCCTCTAAAGTGGCGTTCTTAAAAGGAGTTAAAAGGTGTTCTAAACTTGACCGTAAAAAAGAACAAGACCATAAGAGAAGAATCACAAGGTTTTAACTTGAATTCAAGACTAAAAGATTATAAACTACGGTGGAAAGAACACTTAGGCAGAATTTTAGATTCAAGACTGGCCAAACAAGTCTTCTGGAAATACAAACCTATAGGACACAGGTGAGTGGCTAGACCCAGGAAGAGATGGCTGGAGGATCTTTGAAGATGGGACAGGAAGTACCTTGCCTGCGCCGTGTTGTGAAGAAGATGATGTAGTCCCCTCAACATATCCCGGTTATTTTGCTTTTGGTTTTATAATTTTCGTCCATTGTGTACTAAAATATTTCCTTTTACTACTAAGCTCCCTGAGCTGCTGGAGAACTCGCTCACTATTTTGAACGAAGTCCATTTTTTTTTTTTTATAGCGAATTGACCACTTAGGATCACGCTACAACTTTATTTCTTTTTCTTTGCCTGGAGTTTCCTCTGTCTCCAATACTCCTTCATACGCTCACTGGCTTGTTTCCTTTGATCTTCTGTCCAAGTTCGTCCACTTCTATTAGGTCTTCCTGCATCTTGAAACAATTCCAGATTTTTCACTGCACTCCTAAATTCACTTCTTTCTAACATTTGGGACTCTGTGATATTCGACTTTTCTAAATCTTTTCTAACTTCCTTAATCCACGTTGTAGTGGTCTTCTTCTTCTTCCAGAGGTAGTCGAATATTTGTTTGGTTAATCGATTTTTGTCCATTCTGTATAGATGTCCGAGAAATGTCAGCCTCCTCCTCCGCATAGTCTCCGAGATTCTTTCCGCGTTCTGGTAGACTTCCCTATTGCTTCGCAGCTTCCATCCACCTTCAGTCCGAACTGCACCCATGATTTTTCTTAGAATTCTCCTTTCCAAGACTTCTAGTTTGTCGAGGTTATAGTTCATCGAGAGGCATTCACTGGCGTAGAGACATTCCGTTTTTACGACGGTGTTGTAATGCCTTATTTTGGCATTCCAGGAGATGCATTTCTTGTTGTAGATATTTTTTGTTAATCCATATGCTCTTTCCATTTTTAGAATTCGATCCCCAACAGCTGCTTTCTCTAACCCATTCTCCTGAAGTTCATTTATTAGTACAGTAAATTTTGATATTAGATAATTTTCCAATTATGGTTAAAATTTCAAATTCCCCGATTACTAATACTATTACTTTAGTGATATAGCAAATATACAGCACACAGTCTGACAGTAAGCATTAAAAGT
This sequence comes from Magicicada septendecula, assembly GCA_034769895.1. Classification (NCBI taxonomy): domain Eukaryota; kingdom Metazoa; phylum Arthropoda; class Insecta; order Hemiptera; family Cicadidae; genus Magicicada; species Magicicada septendecula. The sequence goes on from CM068368.1 coordinate 17,880,320, forward strand.
TTAAAACATTAGAATTCAGTGTGATATGAGCAATTCGGATTGGCGGGCTGTAACGCCGTTGTCAACAGTTGTTTTGAGCAAACGTTTCGGCCGTGCTTTCGACGGCCATCTTCAGTGCAGAAGGCTGCAAGACACTGACCAAGGTTCGCAGTCAGTGACCACTGAACTGTGGCTAAGGCTAGTGGACGTTCTGTACTGAAGCCGGCCGTGAAACCCTCAGACAGAATTAGGATTTAGGTTACAATTCTTATTAGTCTGTCACCCTGTTTAATTTTCACATAAAAAAAAAAAAAAAAAAAAAAAAAAAAAAAAAAAAAAAAAAAAAAATTATCACTTTTTTTGATTCTGGTGTTCCAAAATTTTGAAAGTTCTAAAACGTATCGCTGCAAGCAAATATTACTTAAAATTTCGTTTAATTTGATACTCTGTACAAAGTACTGCAATTTTATCAAGAATTTCGCCCACTTTTTGGGCACTGACGTCCGAAAATTTTGAAAATTTTCAAACTGAACAGTGTGTTTATATTATGGTTAAAATTCTCTTTAGTTTGATACCTCGCATGGGCTTTACCGATTTTTTTTTCAAATTTTGACCCCTCACATTTTACTTCCCGCCGTCTTATCTTTACGGCGAGCAGTATCAAAACAATGTGCTTCTGTAGGGTAAAAGTGTGGACATGCTGATGAAGAAAGTCTTGATTGCTTGTACGCTGTAGTAGCGTCGCGACACACACACACACACACACACACACACACACACACACACACACACACACACACACACACAACGTTATATAGCCCGCTTCACGGAAACAGTTTGCGCATAAGAACGGTGTCAAGCGTACAGCAAGCAAGACCTTTCAAGCGCAAGTAATTGTTTTATAAAGCACGGTGAGCTCCGTGTAAACAGGAAAACTGAAACTGCTAGTAACTACTTATTGGTGTATTGCACCGTTACGCGCACACAATGTAACCATATTTGTTGTGATCCTAGTCCATTTTCTTTCTACTAACCGTTCACTGAGTCTTCATAAGGAAAGTGGTGTTTATTCATTCATAAATGATCTAAAATTACCTTCAGTTAGGTAAAGATATCTAATAAATTATAAAAATGGACCGCGGTCAGTTGAGACCCAATCGTACAAAACCCGGTCAGTTGCGACCGAGGTGGAAATTTGGACCCGATCACTTGTGACCAACTGCATTTTCATGTTATTATAATAATAAACAAATTACCATTATAAGTTTATTCATGCCTAGCCTAACTTATCCTAACTTAATCTGACTTAACTTAGTCTTAACCCTGATCGAGATATTATGCGAAAAAATTATTTAATAAAGGAATCTAGTACCCGATGAATATTTCCAATTTCGTTTCGTATGGATACACTTCATTCACGTGCACCACTCCGAAATAGTAATAACCGTTAATTAACAAACTGTAGTTCTGTAAATAATGTTTACCTATACTTTTAACATAATAATGTTTTTAGGCTGGGGGTCATTCCAAAAAAAAATGTAACGTCATCGAAAAATGTAACGCTTCCACACTTTCGATTTCCCACAGTCTAGAAACCTTCGGTCTCTGTCGTTTTAACATGATAATGTTTGTTGTATAGTAAATATATTTGTTATATAGTAAATATTTGTTATATGCACATTATACGTTTCAAAAGCCTAAAACCATTATCATGCTTCAATGTTTCAGTTTTCGTCGAAATTTCTTTAAATTTTTCAATTTCAAATATCGCACCTCAACAAAAATAAAATAGGCCAGAAAAACCTAACCTAACATAACAAAAATATTGTAAGAAGAGGTTACTCGCACAAATGAAAAGTTGCATAATTGCAATGTCATCGAAGTTTAGAAGAGGAACGTTTGTAAATGACAGATCGGTCAGTAAGTGAAAGGGCGGGGCGCAATTGATCGCGTAAGAACTGGTAAAAACGTTGTTTCGCCGCAACTGACCGAGACAAAAGCTGCTTTCAGTCAAAGGGTACTGTAACGGTCACTAGAAATTTGAGGATTTAAGGTTAAGTTAAGATGTCAAACAACTTAGCGACTTATGTCCCATGGGGAGCGAGCGAGAACATAGTGGATCATTAGTTTGTGAAGGAAGGCGATAAAGTAGTTGAATGTTAGTATGTGTGCGGGGTGGAAACTATTAACAAGTTGAAGATACGTGGGCTACACAAGGGGAGGGAACGGAGTCAATCAAAAATAACAACGGTTTGATGAAGGGAAATGAAATGATGCTTTCTTAGCATTATTCTAATGAAGAAACAGATTATTTCTTTCTGTACGTAAGGCTTTCACTGCCGATGTCAGCAGTGTTGGAAACAAACTGACTAATCTCCGGGCTATTGGGCTATTGGTCCACTACTCTTGTTACCAACTGACTAATCTCCGGGCTGTTGGGCTATTGGTCCACTACTCTTGTTACCAACTGACTAATCTCCGGGCTATTGGGCTATTGGTCCACTACTCTTGTTACCAACTGACTAATCTCCGGGCTATTGGGCTATTGGTCCACACTACTCTTGTTACTAACTGACTAATCTCCGGGCTATTGGGCTATTGGTCCAACTCTTGTTACTAACTGACTAATCTCCGGGCTATTGGGCTATTGGTCCACTACTCTTGTTACCAACTGACTAATCTCCGGGCTATTGGGCTATTGGTCCACTACTCTTGTTACCAACTGACTAATCTCCGGGCTATTGGGCTATTGGGCTATTGGTCCACTACTCTTGTTACCAACAGACGTTTCGGCCTCTTCTCTGCAGACCATATTCAGTATGGCAAACGATTCGTTAACTGACACGGTCTTCATCAGTTAAACACAATACTGTGGCAAAAGAAAGTACTGTGGTAAACACAGTTCTGTAGTTGTACTTTCTTTTGGCACAGTATTGTGTTTAACTGACGAAGACCGTGTCAGTTTGCGAATCGTTTTGCACACTGACTATGTGCCATGACTATGACGGTAGTTACGGCAACTTACGAATTTGTTTGTTGCTCGCTACGAATTTGGACGCTCACGGTATCTATGTGAGACTTTGGACAACTTGACTTTTCTGTCCCGCGGCGTGGCGCGGTGTTGTCGTTGAGTAGACGAGAGGCTTGTTGTTGACTGTAGAAGGGTTCAGCTGTGTGCATGCAGCGGGCTGTTTGCGAGGTCAGCGTCTGGAAAAGTATTGTTGTTCCATTTTTAATGCCGGGGGTTTTTTTTTAAATTGATTATGGAAGGCTAAGTAAAAAGTGTACCAGGGGGTCTCTGGCCTGGCAGCCGTGAACCTAATGGTGAGGCCAGGATGTAAAGTGAGGAACTCAGAAGAGCATGTGCTATTGCAAAATCGGACAGGTATGCAAAAATGAAAATTATTAAATTTTTCCTAGGAGGTGCTTTTGCACTACTTGAGTTTCGGGTCAAGTGAGGGCCTGGCTAGTTCTTAACTTAATTTCTCTCAGTATTATTCAGTGTTGTTCACATAAATGTCTTGTGTTTGAATTGTGAAAAGCATGTAATGTACAGTATACATTTTGTCTATAATCTGTGTTGAACTTATATTGTGTCTGCCTTTTATTGGAACGTATAAATTTGTTTCTGAAAAGAGCTGCAGATCACATACAATTGCCATAATATGTACTAGAACTGTAATTCAGAAGTATTCATCATATTAATAGAAATGACTGAACTTTTGTACAAGATGAAATTTCCACTTTGGGATTTAGTATTTATTTTAATTTTCTATCAATGTACAGTCACTGTTAAAATTCTTTTGTATATGTATATACTCATAATTCTATGCACAAAACATGTTTACATTTTTGAGAGATATATACCTGATTATTTGATAGTTTTTTTTAATAATGGTGTGCACTCTGAAATCGGCAAGCCATTGTGCTGCACAAGTTTATACACGGTTAAGGAAAATTGAGCACACACACTTGTGAATTCCACACAAAGTATATAATTACCTACCTTTTTTTACATTATACTTTACTAATTATATGATTCTCCTTCCTAGCTTGATTGAGATTTCAGAGGGCGCATGTTGTCGTGTAGTATTATTGTTTAAATGGTTGTGGCTGTAATAATTGTTGTAGGGTAAAATTGTTCGTTAAATGATTTATAAAAATTGTCTATATTATTAAAATTGTTCATAGTACAACCAGAGGGGGACTGTAAAAGAAAAAAAAGTTTAATAACATTTATTGTTATTAAGTGTATCATATTTCGAAAACCTCTGGATTTACTCTTTGTATTTATTAGTGTTACTATAATTATTTCCAAATAGGGAAATTCTATTTGTTGAAGGTTAAAAATGTACTGTCGAGGCTTGTTGCATGTCATGGTTATTTTGAATACCATGTAATATATTTTAAATATTTTACATATTTTATATATTTCTAATAGAATACTTTCACAGCCTGGATACTATGAAATCTCTCATTGTAAGAAAAACAAAATTTTATAGAATCAATAAATTTGTTATTTGCGGAATTTTAAAATTGAGGTCACCTCATTGGTCCAATTACCTAATGGTTTCCCAGCATGTGGGCATTCTTCCACTAGGAGGCCTCTCCTGGTTCAAGTGAACAAGTGAGCCGGTCATCCAGGTGAGTTGTAGATTATTTATATTTTTTTTTAGGAAGTTTGAAAATTTAAATTTTGGAAAGTTGAAAATTGTGTTGTGATGTCATGGGTGATGAGCGGCTCAACTATGGTCTCCGGAGGAGAACCCAAACGTCTGTTAGTAACAACAGGAGTGGACCAATAGCCCAAAGTTTAGTCAGATTATTTCTTTATTTAAATTTGCGGTTGTAAAAGCACACGAATAGGAATGTTTAAACGGTTATTTGGACAAGGCTTTTAAATTAAATTCTAACTAATCAGAGACATTGTTAATCGTGAGAAACACATCAACTGTTCATCCAATATTCTGAAAATACTTTTTACACAATACTTGAGTTATATTTATCTGTTGTTTGCCAAACTATTTATGTCATTGTAGTTGAGCATTGTGTTCAGATTTTCCTCATTACTCTAGAGGAGTCAGTGGCTACGTGGGCGTTAGTCAACAGCACAGTTATTACGGTCTGAGCTGGTCTATTTTGTGGTCGGCTTCCACACGTAATCATTATCTGCTACGGTGTAGTATAGATTTTTGTCGTAGGAAAATAAATTTCATACGTACCTGTGGAACGGGAACGATTCATAGGCAGCTGATAAATAAAACACGGAAGGATACGCGAATGAAATTTTATGAAACTGAGGCTGTCCCCCACATACCTGACATGGACTCTTGGTAAAAGGGACGTACAGAGGATTCAGGCAGCCAAAATGAAATTTCTAAGAGGGGCGCAAGGTTGTTCTCTCTTAGATCGAAGAAGGAACGAGGATATTAGACGTGATTTAAACATTGTATGATTGCACCAGAAGATTGAAGACCACAGAAGGTGTGAACACTGAATGGCATGCCTGATATCCGTCTGCCTGTGACTGCCTCAGGCTATCACCCTACTGGGAAAGGAGATGTCGATAGACCGAGGAGGACATGGGTTCCGGAACAGGGCTAAGGCCTAGTCCTTGGAGTGGTGATGATGATAAATACTAACTATTAAATTAAGAGTATTACTGTACGTGTTAGGGGGGCCTTATAGGTTACGAAAAATTTGAAGGAAATAGTGTGAACCCTTGACTCGCATGCCTGATATCCGTCTACCTGTGGAGCCTTGGGTTTCACCCTACTGGGAAGACAGATATCGGTACACCGAGAAGGAGATGGGTTTCGGAAGCTCTTAGGCCGTAGTCCATCGTTTTTGTTTACATACGTTTCGGCCCCAACACCGGAGGCCATCTTCAGTGCTGTAAGCAATTGGCACCCGCTGTCCGTCAGTTCACCCCAGTGATGAGGTAGAGACTGTCTTTCCCCTAAGAAGGCACAATTATATTAATTTTCTCTGCCATCACGATCTAAGCTGAAAAGGTGCATCAACCAATCAACTCCAAATGCTATCCCTGTTTTGTTATTTCAACTGTATTTATGTTTCTGCTGTTCCAGACATATATAATCCATCGTCTACATATCTTCTCCATATGTCAGTTGGATCAAATGAATTTTTTGTATTTTGGTGTCAATAATATGTTGTAAGAATATTCCACCTATTGTAGTTTACAATGGAGATCCCATTGCCAATTGTTCATGTTGCTGATAAATTTTATTGTTGGATTCAATGTAATTTTAGTTGAGTATTGGTTGTAGGGTCTCGGTCAGTTGCGTCGAAACAACATTTTTACCTATTATTACGCGGTTAATTGCGCCCCACACTTACACTTACTGACCGAATCTGTCATTTAGAAACGTTGCTTTTCTGAATTTCCACGAGATTTCAACTCTGCAACTTTTCATTTGTGCGACCAACCACTTTTTTTCTCAATATTTTTGTTACGTTAGGTTAGATTAGGTTAGGTTAGGTCAGGTCATGTTAGGTCAGGCCAGGTTAGATTAGGTTACGGTAAGTTAGGCTAGGAATGAGTAGAATTATAACGATAATTTCTGTATTATTATTATTATTATTATTATTATAACAACATAAAAATGCATTTAATTGCGATTGGCCGCTTTCAAATTTCTACCTCGGTTACAGCTGACCGGGTTTTATAGGATTGGGTCCGTGGTCCGTTTTTTTTTATTTCGGTTATATATTGAGTAATTTGTGGAACTGTTTAACAGGTCTGTACATGAAGTGTTTGTACACGCGCGCGCGCGCGCGCACACACACACACACAAACAAATTGAACAGAAACAATCCTGAACACAAAGACTGTAATATTGAAAGCAGTAATTTACTATTAAACGTATTCGTATTCGTGTACAGCATAAAACGTACAAACAATGCTTACTTACTGTATTTCCCAGCCGCAAGACCAGTACAATGTTCATTTACACGTTGTTGTGCATATATCATAGCAATGCACAACACAGCATAGAGGTTCGCATTAGTCCGTGTGTGCATTCTCTTGGTACAAAACTACTCGGCTCGGGGAATTGGTCCCACAGCAAATCAAACCGCCGCCGCCGCCTCCAATCTCTATGCAAGAGACCGTACTTACGGATGTATTTCGTTCTCTGTGACACACGATGCATAAACATTATTTTCCACGTTAAAATAAAAACAAGTAACTCATTTTTGTATATTCGGATTTTGTAATATTACACGTTCTGTACTATACACACGTTTCATTATTTCTAAAAAACAAAGAAATATAACTTTGAAGTAGGTTGCCGGTACGCGATAACGCGCTTTATACCGTTTCTAAGTACTTCAAGTATTTTCAATACACATGCTATATTGTGTAACAGTATACATCGGCCAGTGTTAAAAAAAGCATGTATTAAATGATCTGGGTTGGCTTGTTTTAAGACAATACGGTTGCTTATAAGAAATAATTAGAACGTTTACAAGGCAGAAACAATAATGAATCATTTGATGATAATACGGACTGACACAAGAAACACACTAAAGCTTCATCTTCTTATGCTTCTACTTCTGCTCTCCTTCTCCTCCTCCTCCTCTTCTTTCTTCTCCTCCTTTAACATTGATTATTCATTCCCCAAGTTTTTATAATCTTCTTCAGCGTCAAATATGATTGATCGTATGTTAAATATATACACTCGTTATGTTTGACATCAGAAATTTTTATAATAAAAAACTTCATATATTTTTTTGTATATACAGCGTCATCATTTACGACGCAAAATGTTATCGAGCGTTACAAAATAATAAGTTTTTAATATTAAGAGGTCAAGCCTTTTCCCCCTACTGAATAACTAACATTGATAAAAATTATTGTTTGAACTTGGTTCCTTTGTTTAGCTTTCTTTTTTATTAATATATATAATCTTTCACGTATGAACTTACTATTCGTTGTCACTTCCCCAAACGTTTCGAGGTGACGTTCCTCTTCCTCAGTGGGAGTAATACTGAATGTCGATTACAGAATAACCGTTACGGACTATAGGTGTGTGTGGTGGGGGTTGATGGTGGGAAGGGATTGGCGCTGAGGTTTAAATTGTGTGTTTGGATCAGTGTATCGAATAGTGTATGTGATTTATAATGTAATGTTCATTTAATATGTTGTTTGGTTGTAGTGTGTGATATCTGTATATTTCAAATTGTTCAGCTGTGTTTAGTTTTCTACTTTTAGGTAAGTAGTGTAATATTTCCATGTTGTGTTCTATGTTTGTGTAACTGTGGTTTTCGTTATGTAAATGTGTGGCAAATGTGGAATGCATGTAGTTTGTGGTGAGGGCTTTTAAATGTTCTGAAAATCTGGAAGAAAAAGATCTTCCCGTCTGGCCGATGTAGAATTGGTGACAATCATTACAATTTAATTTATAAACCCCTGTTTTGCTGTATGTGTCAGTGTCTTTGTTAGTATTATTTATGTGTTTTCTAATGGTGTTGTTGGTTCTGTAGGCTACTTTATAATTGTGTTTCCTAAATGTGTTTGCAATTTTGTGTGTATTGGAATTGTAGTATGTAAGTGTTATGTATTTGCTGGGTTGTGTGCTGTTGGTCTGATGTGTTTTACTTTTTGTGTTTAGGATTCGTTTGTGTAGTTTATTTATTAATTCGGGGTTGTATCCATTTTTGACTGGTATATATTTGATTGTGTTTAATTCATCTTGGTAGTCATGTGTGTTTAGGGGTATTGAAGTGAGCCTATGGAGCATGTAGTTGAAAGCTGCATGTTTGTGTTGAGTTGGATGGTTGGATGAGTTATGTATGACCATGTCTGATGTGGTGGGTTTCCTGTATATTTTGTATGTGTGTGTGTTGTTTGTTTTGGTGATTGTAAGGTCTAAGAAGTTTATGCTATTATTTAGTTCTATTTCAAGTGTGAATTTTAATTTATGGTGTATAGTGTTAATGTATTTGTGGAAATTTTCTATTTGTCTTTTGTTGCCGTTGTAAAGGAGTAAAATGTCATCAACATACCTGTGCCAATATATTATTTTATCGGTGTATTTGTTGTTGTTCAGTATGTGTTTCTGTTCTATGGTGTGTACAAATATTTCGGGTAGTATACCTGATATAGGGGAGCCCATGGGTAGTCCATCTATTTGTGTGTAAAACATGTTGTTGTGTGCGAAATAATTTTGATCTGTGATAATTTTAGTTAGATGGATGATCTCTTTTATGTGTGTTTCAGGTGTGTTATTTATTTTTAGTAATTGTTCTAATGTAGTTATGGTTTCTTTTATGGGAACATTGGTGTATAGGTTTGTTATGTCAAATGAAGCTAGTGTGGAATTGTGGGGAATGTGTACATGTTGAGTTTTATTCACTAGATCTAAATTATTTTTGACAGTGGTGTTGTTTGTTAAATTTATGCTATTTCTGATTAATTTATCTAAGTGTCTAGCTATTTTGTGTGCAGGTGCTTGTGTGTTGTTTATAAGTGGCCTGATGGGGATATTTGGTTTGTGTAATTTCGGTAGTGCATTTAGTGTAGGGGTGTTTGGTTTAATTTGTTTTAGATATTTGATGTTTCTTTTTCTTTATTTTTCTTCAGTTCTTCTTATTTCCTTTCTCCTTTTTGGAACTCCCCCGTAACTTATACTACGAATTGGTTAAGTACAGAATAAGTCGATGATAAAATTAACTTTTGATAATTTTTGAAAATGTTTTGTGAGGTTTTGTGACGATTTAAATTGTAACAATATCGTAAAATAAAAAAAAATTTAGAATTAAGTTTGTGAGCGATTAAGCCATTTAAATCTCACTATAATACCTAAAACCCCTGTATGTACGCAGTATGAGAGGAAGAAGTAAGTAAGAAGTACGAAGATACTTCAGTAAAAAACATATTGTAAATAGTTATGATTGTCATATTTAACCCTTTGCTGTTATCAGGCGGTGACCTGTTAATTCCGGACTCGACATGTCTTCCGAGTCGTCTATAATTTAGAATAAGGTAAAAAAAACCTAATGTTAATAATTAAAAAACTGAAGACACAGATAGTCGCTAAAACAACTGACTTAAATTATGTATGTTTATTAAGGTATAGTTTTTGTAATTAAAATAGTTAACTTAAATATAGTTAGGAACTATATTCTCGCGGAGTAATTGCCCCTCTACCATTTGTTAGGTACCAGCCGAAGCGAGCAGAAAGTCGCTCTCTCGCTATGTTGACTTCATGCAGTGCAGACGCTAGGAGCAAAAGCTCTTACACTATGTTGCCGATACTTTTGTTTTACTTTAATGTTGTATACAAGAAATTGCTGCTGAAAGCATATGTTATGTATTAATCAGTATAGTTATGTAAAAAAACAAGAGACTTAAAGTATAACACGAAATATAAAAATGGTGTAAAACAAGATGTCTGCTAACTTCAAGAACTAACCACACTTCCAACATCATACCTGGAGATGTGAACTACCAGAACTTACAAACTCTAGTAGACCCGACAGAATATGCAGATCAGGACATCCGAGAATCTACAAGTACCATCGTAGAAGGTTCAATCTACCCTGCGGACTTTTGAGCCCTTTAATGACGAAGACCAGACCGAGATGATGACGGCTCTATTAAGGATTCCCAAGACGGACACCGGACACCCCAGGACGAGGTTTCTACATACCAATTTAAAGGTGACTCGATAGCCTGTCTATCGAGGGTTACTAATATTTGTTACACAACACACCTTAAAAGAGACTTTTCAGAGACTATTAACTTTGTAAAGATTAAAAGATTAAATCTAAGATTTTTAATGTAACTATTCAAACATCATACGTTGTAACAGTTTATATGTTAATGTATCGTAGTATAATTCAAGTAATAATACCATTCTTCAAATGGAATAATAAATAAAGAAAAAACAAAAGGTCTTGCAAGCTAATATCATGAATTGAGTATAACTAAAAGTTTTAATGACTAAATACCGAAGGTTACCCGGATCCGAGGTATAGCTAAATAGAATCAATTTTGATCCCAGAGTTTAAAGAAAACATTCAAATAACTTTAGTTTAATTCGTAATGTCATGGGATCTGTCAGTAAATGTTTTTAAATGTTAAATAAAGAGAAGTCATCTTGTTACACACATATAATGAGTGCGTAAATCAATAAAATACCTTCCCTTGTTTCCTTACACAGTTAGCAAGTAAATTTGTTAAGTGAATTAATTGTGGATACTTTTCGTTACAACGTAGGCAGCCCATATAATTGACAGAGCTCAATTAAGATGGGTTCCCTGGATTTGTAACGCGGCAATACGTTACAGTTTGGTCAATAAAAAATAATATGTTGACGTTTCAACAGAATTTATAACCTTCATCAAGACTCGTATGCGGCCAACATAGAATTGACCATATACGGGTATTAATATAAATGTAATATTACATACAAGACGTCCTCTACTTTCGGACATTCGACTTCCGCACATTTTCCTCTTTCGGACCTTCAAGTAAATATTCGAAAGAAAGCTCCTGAGATGGATCCTGAGCCCTATATACAGAAATGGGGAAAGGGGGATACGGCATACTGATGAGATATGTTGTCACTTCAACGATCCAACGGTAGAAGTGTACGTAAAACTGAGGAGGGTGCACTGGGCTGGCCATGTCGTAAGTACGGACGACAAAGGAACACCTAAAAGAGTCCTTATGGGGAGTGTGGATGGAAAAAAACCAAAAGGCAGTTCAAGGAAAAGATGGGAAGATGCTATCGCTGTGGATACAAGCGACATGTTGGGAGTGCGAGGATAGAAGTCCTTTGCTACAGATAGAGGGAGGTGGAGGAGGCCAAGGCTCGACTTTGGGGTATAGAAGGAAGAGGAGGACATTCAAGTTCAAGTCCAAAATCGGTATCCTTTATTCAAGTTTTATACTACAGCCTCGGACTTTCGAATTCTGACAAGGAATGCAAAGTGTTAAAGTGATTTATTATTATTTTTTTATAAGACTATGATGTAAGCTGTTTCACAAACATTGTTTATAAACTTCACTAGTGTACGAAAATGACGAAAATTTTGCTTATTACTGTACCACAGCATTTTGTAGTAAGTGTGGTCATATGGTGTTCGGCATACAAGGAATGTTGTGTGGCCAGTACTACGTTTAAGCCACACATTATTACACCAACAAGACGTTACCCCTCAGATAGTCATTTTTACAAGATGAGTCAACCTAGGACCTAAAAAACAACGATCTTGATTTTATGGTGCTTCCGAAAATCGAAACCCGGCCCACTAGACTAGCATATCCAAGAACTGTATCTTGTTGGTCTTCTAAGCCTCGTATTTTGCTGTCGAATTGTCACGATGTAGAACAAGTAGTAGAAAGTAGAAGTAATTTGAAGCAGTACAAAACAAAAAATACTTCTTGTATTTTATCTGCTTTCTTGCCTGCATGTCTTCATTGTTTAGCTTCCTTCAGTCACAGCTGTCCTTTACTCTCTGCTCTTTGAGATGTTCTTTGCTAACAATGTTCTGTTCTTACATCAGTATCATGAATCTCTCTGTTTTATAATAAGTTTCCCCATAATAAGCCATCCTTACTTCTTATTCCTTTGGTTTTACCTTTTCTGCTTTCCTTTCTCTTTCCTATTGCTTGACCTAAGGCTACACTTTCTACTAGTTATCGTGGCTTGTTGATGAAGTGTTGGCCAAAAGTCGTAGACAATATAAAAAATCAATTTGAATAAAATGTGGAAAATCTTGACAGTAGTGCACCTTTTCTTCTTCAGTACTACAGACCAACACGAGGCTTCCAACACAAATCATCTCTAAAGTCACCTGTCCATTGCCATCTCAGTGTAATCTCTCACATTCTTATGAGAGCTTCTAGCGCATCATCCAACCATCTTATGCCAGGTCGACTCCTCTTTCTGCTTTTATAGACCTGCGCCTTCAAGATTTTCTTTGCCATACGCGATCATCCATCCGTTTTAGGTGACCTGTTCATTGTATTCGTTGAGTCTTTATGAATCTTACAACGTGTCCTCACGATTCAATAGCTCATCTATCTCGTGGTTAATTCTTAATCTCCATTCATTATTTTCTTTAACGGGGCCATAAACACGTCTTAAGATTTGTCTTCCAAAACTTCTCAGTGTTTATTATTTCTTTTGTATCAGTGTCCATATCTCGCCTTCATAAGTAACAATTGATCTGATAAGTTTCTTATATATTTTTATTTTCGTGTTACTACTAGTGAGTTTGTCTTTCAATAGTGTGCTGTAAGCTCAATATGTCCTATTTCCTATTTACATATTGTCATGAATTGTCGTGTTTATCTGCACTTCATTACCTATAATGTTACCCATGTACCTGATTTAATGCATCTACTAGTAGTAAAAAGAAAACATTCTAGGGTTATGAATTGTATTATATCTCTATGTGTTTTGTGTGTGTGTGAAGGGGGAGAGAAGACAGTGTAACAGTATAAACAGTCGGTTCTGTGCTTTGTTTTTTTGCGATTTAAAAGAATGGTTGCACTCGACAACGGTCCGTGAAGAAGTACAAAGCAGTTTACTTACTGCGTGATACCGTTAAGTGCAACACAACGATCCATGTGTGTGTGTGTGTGTGTGTGTGTGTGTGCGTGTGTGACTAACTGTTGCTGTATAACAATACAACAATATACAGCAACTGACTGTCAATATTACTTAGCCTGTGCCACTGCAATATTGACAACGTCTTCAGTCAAGAGAACACTCTGTACGTGGTTCTAGGAACCGAGACCCTATTGACATTGCTCCGCCCAGCTCTCAACAACAAGACAATTGGATATTGTGACAGAAGAATTTTTATAAGCAAAGTAGCGAAGTTAAGCCTTTGTTTTGTATGTAAATTCTAAATACAATATATGCTTTACCTCTGTATCCAAAATTATAATTATATATATACTATAATAGAACATTATTGTTACGCAATTAGGAACGTTCTCGAACAATGGAGTGTGTCGTTGTACGCGTTTCTCGGTTAGCCCAGCCCAGATGCGTGTTTCTGTCAATGTCACACCGAAGTACCCTCTAGAGTTTTCGAGTGCTTGTTAAGGACGCATATTATGGAACCGTGCAGGCTATAAATAGGGAACAGCTGCGCCTTAGTTTACAGTTTATGTTGGGGGATTTATCAAGTGATATCAAATAGTTGTGGTGTTATAGTCAGTGCGGAATTCTTCATAGTTGACATTATTATTGCGTGTGGACAAATTTAAGTTGAATTACTGTACGAGTTGATTAAGAATTGTTATTATTTGTGATTAATTAAACCGGGTGATTAGTGACTTCATTGTTGTCTTGTATTTTGTTTTCCACTGTACCATAGTGTGACCGTCGTAACAATATTATAAACATTATCCAAGGACTACAAGAGTACATCTGGTGAGAAGGTTCCCTGTCGTAAATATCAACAACTAGTGAAGGAATTTTAGCGTCATTGGGACAAATATTCTGTTGCATTATAGTGGTAGTACTGTTTTTTGGTGTCTCTGGAAACCAGGACGAAGTTTATAAAGAGTTTTATTTGGAGCATATACACATATGGTTCGAGTTTGAGGAAAGTGAAAAGGAGTTGCCTTGAAGCTGTTGAGATGTGGACGGGTTTAGCAGGGGACCGTGGAGAGAAAAAGTGTCGACTGACGAGGTTCTGAAGAGAGTGGGTTAAAAAAGGACGCTGATTGGATCCATATTGTGAAAAGGAGAAGAAATATGGTTGGCCACCTGCTACACCATTCGAACTGGTGGTTCACCACCCTGATTGACGGGTGTAATGGGAGGGAAGGCTCGTGCAGGAATAGATGGACGGGGTAAAAGAAGGAAGAACGTATGTGGGAATCAAGGGATTGGCTACTGAAGGAAAGAAGTAGCAACCCCACCAACCTCTGGGTTGAGGAGTGAGGAAGAAAAGAAGAAGAAGTAGAAGAAGAAGAAGGGGAAAAAAGAAAAGAAAACGAACAAGAAAAAGAAAAACAAGAAATAGAACAAGGAAAAGAACAGGATAAAGAACAAATAAAAGAACAAGAAAAAGAACAAGAAAAACAAGAAGAAGAAGAAGAACAAGAAGAACAAGAAGAAGAAGACTGCTTACACTTGTTTGGAAGCCAACTTGTCAGTACCAGCTACGTAGCCGTGGCATTACTGTATATTGTATGTATATGTAAATAAACAAATTGTATGTATATGTATGATTGTAAATAATGTAATGTAGTCTTTTCAAACATTTGTGTGGTAGCTTGAGTTATACATAATAAATAAATAAAACTTAGTTTACACAAAATATATAATAAGCAATCATTTTCCTAGACATCGATTTTATTTTTGTAAAACATGAAATCTATTTTAAAACAACCCGTGGTTGCTGGTATGAATAAGACAAGTCAAGTCAAGAGGTTATTATTGTGGTATTACGCAAATATCTGTGACTACGTCAAAGGGAATCTACTGAACCGTACAAACTTACGCGTGGGACAGGAATCACACCTAAACATAGACACAGTCAGTTTCCTGACGCTGCTTAACTGAAAAATAAGGGAAAATACTTTACTGAAAATGACGTGCATTTTAAAATAGACAAACCAGGGGAACTGCTGGTTAATTTTAAAGGAAATTTAAACCAAACAAAATAAAATAAGATTTTACGTTGTGTTGAAGCTGATTTAAATACATAATACTACACAAACGAAATAAGTATATTACATAACGTACTTAAAATCACACACTGAATGTGTGTAAGTTAATGAAGAAGCGAAGCGAGTCTCAGTTTTAACGCGACCGTTGGGCATTTGTCTGTCTGCGTATACATATTTGGCGTATATATAAATATAAAATATTTATACGTGTGACTATATATATATATTGTTACGACGGTCTATTGATCGTCGTATGGTACAGTTGAAAATAAAATACAAGACACCAATGCAATCACAAAATCCAGCTTTAATTATCACAATTAACAGTTTGTAATCAACAGGTTATTCAACAAGATTACTCGTACAATAATTCAAATTAAATTTGTCCACACGCAATAATAATGTCAACTAATAGAGTCCCTCACAATAATCACTTTTCACTAATAACCACTTGAAACGCACTGAGTAACCGCCCGAAGTAAATTGAAACTGACCGTCGCTTGAATGCCTGTATTTATACCCTGGTGAGATGCCAGAATAATCTGTCACTTTGGGTGACGTGTTAAACAAACAGGCGTCCTCGAATCCACTAGAAACAATGTCCTTGAACACAGTGCGCTGACCGGTACGGTCTGTAACAGCCTCGGTGGTTGACTCGTGATAAGTGTCATATAATTGTCTTTCATCTCAAAGTAGCAGCAATATGTACGCACACACACTTTGCACTGGGCTCTGCTGGAATAGCCGAGATACTTGTAGCACGTTCCGTATTAAGTAATTATATATATATATATAGTATTTAAAATTTATAATTATATTACCTCAAGATGTTCTTTTCCTTATTTGGAACATGTTTCGAGAGTTCCTGTTCTCTCATCTTCAGCCTTCGCCATCTGGTTTTCTGAAAACAAGATGGCGAAGGCTGAAGATGGGAGAACAGGAACTCTCGAAACATGTTCCAAATAAGGAAAAGAACATCTTGAGGTAATATAATTATAAATTTTAAATACTTTATATATATCAAGAAACGAACTGTAGCAGAAAGTGATTGAATATATATATATATATATATATATTGCAACGAAACAAATATAAGGCATAGTAAATTACAACAAAATAATATCAGAGTCTTTTATCTGGAGTTAGGTATTTATTTTAAAACAAATTTAATATGGTCCGTGATTTGAACATAAATTATTTATACTTAAATTTTAATATAGTTTGTGAAATGGTTTGAATGTTTTCTTTCTTATAGTCTATTTTACTTGTTCGACGAAATCCTATGACGAACCGTTGAACTGCTCCACTGCCACACTCGTCGCCTGCTGGATCCGCTGCAATGATGACACGTAGAACTCTCGCGACGCACGCACGCACGCACGCACGCCGTTTCACCGACAGAGTTTATCTCACTTATCTCGGGGCTCGATAATGAGTTTAACTATTATTAATTCAATTTCGGTGTGTTTTACGTACACCTTCCGGTATCTTGACATGTCCTCGCGTTCACCCTGATGTATTTCGGCAAATACGCCTGATGCCTATGCGAAAAAATCTTGACTATCGCGAGGTAGCACTATTTAATTCATAATTAAATTATTTTTAGTTCTAATACCCAATCGATCTAGCAAACGAGCAACTCGTTGCTAAGACCCCGTACTCGTAACCCTTGTGTAGAACGTATACTGATACGACAAACTCGCACAGAGACAACGTCAGTTAAGGCCGAGCTGTTACTGGTTGAACTGAGCAAAGCTCTTCCGCGAGGGACCAAACTGAATGAAAATTAGAGCCTCCGATTGGTTAAAACCCATAGCACGTGATTGATGTGTTAGACATATGTCCTGATCAATTTTGCTGAAGACTGCAAAAGCATGTATAGATTTTATCTAAAAGTTTTATGACTTTCAGAAGGTAAGGATCCTTTAGAAAAGTGGATTCTGTTAAAAAACACATATTAAAATAATATGTTTTGAGTCTTTGACATATGAAAACTGTAGCGCTAATTCAGAAGTATGAGCTGTCCAAGTTTCAATTCGATACGTTAATTTACACCAGAGTTATTCATGTAAATACGAATAACACGCGCACACGCGCACTCCGAGTTTTTTAACATTTTAAGTATATGATTATAATATTTTATTTAATCGTAAAAGACTGAAAAACAGCATTCCTAATTTTATTTGGAATTGTGATAACTGCAAATTTTGTGAGCCCCAGTAACCAAACAATTGTCGAAAAGACTTCATCCATAAGAGCAATTAGAAAAAATTGTCACATAATGAAATTATTATGCAATGAATCGATTCTGGTTTTGACGGAAAACCTAAGTAAACTATAAAAACAATGATAAATAACCAAAGTGTTTATTAGAACTACTTATTCGTTTACTTGCGTTAGTTAACATTATTAGTCGTAATTTTTCCATTAATTGCCTTAATTGCATTAATGATTGCGTTATAGTTATTTTCTATCCAGCATAGCTTTTCATAGTGCTTCCACCAGTAGGGTACATAGAGTAATTGTGCAACATTTTGTGCAACAAAAAATGCACTTTAAACAAATTTAACGGAAAAAGGCAACCTATTCTCACCGTATCTTGAATTACTTGAATTCAACACTTCTGCAGGTTAATAAATATATAACGTAATTCAACTTGACAGCACGGTGCGCTTACAACAATAGTGTATAGCTGAACCAAATTGACGTCAAGGCGCGCCAAAACGGCGCTAACGGCAGCAGATACAGAAACGGTGTTGTAACCCCCCCCCTACCATTGTACGTCTTACACATCCTGGATAGGAAAAGGTACAGCTAGACGCTAGTGGCGGTCGTTTATCAGTACAGTCCTGTCTATTCAAACTGGTCAGGCAAAATATTAAGTTCTGCCTGATGCACCGTCAAATAGATTGCTGTAACTTTAAAGTAACTGATAACGAACAGAGCAGTAATTAAACTAAAGTAGAATAATTGTCGCGCACATAGGAGTGTGTGTATGTGTGTGTGTAAAGTTAACGTTACCAGAAACAGATAATAGGGGCCACCGGCTAATTACATATGTCGTGGGGGGGGGGGAGGCATTTTCAGCCATAGCCACAGCCACAGCCACGTGTAATCAATAGAGACACGCTAATAACAGGCGTACGCGTACAGTACGGGTGTGACAAAGAGAGAGAAAGTGGGCTACAAAATTCGTTTCAAACGATTCACAAAACGTGCGGTAGCTGTCGGTATAATACAGTACTAGCATTGATCCTGTATTACAAGGCAGACTAGGGCCAACAATGGATATAAAGTTTTTTAGGCATTACACATGCAATACAGATCTCCTTTTCGTATTTTCTCCTTCCCCTATTTTCCTTTTCGTGTTTCTCTTTCTTCACCTCCTTCTTCTTTGCCATTTCCAGCTATCCCTTCTCCACATGCTTCTGCTTCTCTTTCCTCTTTTACTGCTTCTTCATCATCTTTACATAATCATCATGATGTTGTTGTTCTTCTCCTTCCTCTCCTTTATTTTCTTTTTCCCCTCATCTAATCTTCTTTTTTAATTTTCGTGTTCTTTACTTTCTTTTGAATTTTATTAGTCTTATATTCTTTACCTTATTTTGAATTAACTTGTTATTACTTTCCTTTTGTTCTTTACCTCGTCGTCGTCATCGTCATCGTCGTCGTTGTCGTTGTCGTCCTCCTCCTCTTCCTCTTCCTCTTCTTCCTCCTCCTCCTCCTCCTCCTCCTCCTCACCACCACCACCAACCACCACCATCATCATCATCGTGATCATCGTGATGCTAATGATGATCATCACCATCTCCTCCTCCTCCTTCTTCTTCTTCTTCTGCTGCTGCTTCTTCTTCTTCTCCTCCGCATTCCATTAGTCATTCTTCTCTTTCCCTCCCGTCTTCATCTTCTTATTTTGATCTCCCGCCTTCGTATCCTCCTCACTTACGTCGTTCTTTTCCTTCTATTCCATTTCTGCTTCTTTTCACATATTTTCCTTGTAACCGTAATATCTTTTTCTTCAATGTTATCTATCATCTGCTCGTGCTTCATCTACATTTATTGTCTCTACCCTCTCTCTCGTTTTGCCCGTCAATAAAAAATAATTAACTTCGGCAAATGAACGTAAGCTTTTACGGGCGATTTTTTTCACTATCATAATTTTCCGAGCTGTTTGGCCACGTAGCCTTTTCCAAACACATATAATTTGTCACACAAAAACGTATCGGGGCTTTTCTCGTACGAATATCTTTATATATAAAAATTCAGCCTGCGTATGTTTGTGCTCGCAAAACTCGAAAAGTAGTCGGTCGATTGACTTGAAATTTTGACACAACGTTGCATTCGAATACGCGCGTGTTTTCGAAAATCGAATTCAATTCTTTCGTTTCTTTCCAGTTGATCGTCGTCTGTGTTTACGCGGGCCATAGTACGCGTTTTACGAGTTGAAGAAGAAGAGAAAAGTTGTTGTTTTCGTTCACATTGATGTGCATAGTCAATCGTTGGAAGTGATTTGATTATCTGGGAAGTGATTTGATTATCTGTTTTCGAAAAACGAAATGTGAGTTAATTTGATACCGAATGTTGTATTCAATTCAATTAATTTGTTTTGTTTTGGAAATGATTTAATTATCTGTTTTCGAAAATCAAAATGTGAGTTACTTTGATTTTGATTGTTGCATTCAATTCAATTAATTTCTTTCGTTTTTATTCCAGTTGATCGTCGTCTGTGTTTTCGCCAGCCATAGTACGAGTTGAATCGAGAAGAAGAAGAGCAGCACAATCGTCTCAACAACGCCAAGAACAATTAGATCAACAGCTAAGACGTATACAGTTGCAATATCTGAATGATCGAGCTTCATATCCTTAAGTCATAATAAAAGAGTCTTAGTCATAGTACGGCAGCCTTTAGTCTTAAGTCATAGTAACACATTCATTAATCATCTGTAATGCCTCGCCCACGTTCGAACATAAGCCGCCGTTCTCGACACGCAATCACAGAACGTCAAAGGAGATCAAACCGCACTGATCAAGAACGTTTAGACGATAATGAACGTGTTAGAGTCAGAACTTCTCAAAGGCGAGCAGAAGAATCGGCAGATCAGCGGGAAGAAAGACTTGAAGTCTTACGAGTTGAATCGAGAAGAAGAAGAGCAGCACAATGGTCTCAACAACGCCAAGAACAATTAGATCAACAGCGAAGACGTATGCAGTTGCAATATCTGACTGATCGAGCTTCATATCACCGAATTGCTTTTTCATACGAACCGGATATTCAATACAATACCTCATGTAAATTCGTTCAAATCGGAAAAATGGACAAAGTTTGTCCGCACTGCACAGCAATGAAATTTAAAGGAGAAACCCCGGGAATGTGCTGCGCGATCGGAAAAGTGAAGCTACCTGAACTTGAGCAGCCAAAAGAACCACTGAAAAGTTTGTTAAATGGAATTACTGATGATTCAAAACATTTCCTCAAAAACATCAGAAATTACAATTCCTGTTTTCAGATGACTTCATTCGGCGCTAACGTTATAGCGGAGCATTTTATGTCGACATTTAAAATTCAGGGACAAATTTACCACAGAGCTGGCTCTTTGCTTCCTTTTCCCAGCAATAACCATAAATTTCTCCAAATCTACTTAATCGGAGATGAAAATGACCAATTGAATGCACGCTGCCAAATCTCTACTGGAATCAGAAGGCATATTGTTGAGTCGTTGCAAAAAATGTTACATGACAACAATAATTTAATTCGGATGTTCAAAAATGCGATTGATCTCATGCCATCAGACAGCCATAGAATTGTTATTCGTGCTGATCAAACACCAGCCAGTGAGCATGTCAGAGGATATAACGCGCCAACAATTGATGAGGTAGCAATTGTCATGGTTGGAGAAGAATTTCATCCTCGCGATATTGTTTTGCAGCGCAGAAATGAGCAACTACAAAGAATTGCTGACACTCATAGATGCTACGATCCATTGCAATATCCAATTATGTTTCCAGACGGTCAAGATGGTTATCATTTCAACATCAAAATGATAAACACAGTCACAGGTGAACACACAGGCAAAAAAGTTAGTTAAATAAATTATTATTCCTATCGGATTATGGTACGTGAAAATGAAGATAACCATATTCTGAAATGCCGTCAGCTCTTCCATCAGTACATCGTCGATATGTACGCGAAAATAGAGTCGGAACGACTACTATTCATTAGGCTCATTCAAAAGAAACTGAGATCAGAAGAATATATACATTTGAGAGACGCGATAAGTAATGATGGTGATATAAGCAACATAGGAAAGATCACCATATTGCCTGCCACATATACTGGTAGTCCGCGACATATGCACGAATATGCGCAGGACGCTATTACGTATGTGCGGAAATATGGTCGTCCTGATCTTTTCATTACATTTACATGTAATCCACCATGGGATGAAATAAAAGAGTTACTACTTCCAGGACAAACTCCTACTGATCGCCACGACATAACAGCACGCGTTTTCAAACAAAAGCTTATTTGATTTCATCACTTCACTACACGTTTTCGGAGAAACACAATGTTGGATGTACTCTGTGGAGTGGCAAAAAAGAGGATTGCCACATGCGCACATTCTAATATGGCTTACTGTGAAGATAATGCCAAATGAAATCGATAAAGTAATATCTGCCGAAATACCAGATCCCACAATTGATAATGAGTTGTTTGAAGTTGTGACCAAGAACATGATACACGGACCATGTGGAGCAATCAATACAAATTCACCGTGTATGATCGATGGAAAATGCTCTAAACGGTATCCTCGAGAGTTGTTAAAAGACACAATTACTGGCAATGATGGTTACCCACTATATCGACGAAGAAGTACAGAAGACAATGGAAAAGCAATTACTTTTAAAGTGAGAGGAAATGACATTGAAGTCGATAATCGTTGGGTTGTTCCATATTCACCACTTTTATCGAAAACTTTCAAAGCACATATCAACGCTGAGTATTGAAATTCTGTGAAATCCATAAAATACATTTGTAAATACGTCAACAAAGGCAGCGATATGGCCGTGTTTGGAGTTTCAACAAGAAGTAATTTAGATGAAATCTCTCAATATCAAATCGGCAGATGTATCAGCAGCAATGAAGCTGTGTGGGGTATTTTAGGATTTCCAATCCACGAGAGGGATCCAACTGTCGTTCATCTTGCTGTCCATCTTGAAAACGGACAAAGTGTATTTCACGGAACAAAACATACAGGACAGAGCAACAAATCCACCGAACACAACATTAACAGCGTTTTTTCTATTATGTCAAGCAGATGATTTTGCAAGAACTTTGATGTATGCAGACATTCCAACTTATTACATTTGGAACGCAACACGAAAGAATTTTGAAAGAAGGAAGAGAGGCAAAGCAGTAGTTGGACAACCTGGAATATTTTCATCAAATGCTTTAGGAAGAATATACACTGTACATCCGAACAACGCTGAATACTTTTATTTACTGTTGCTTCTGATTACCGTTCGTGGTCCAACATCATTTATACATTTACGAACAGTGGATGGAATAGTACATAATACGTATCGGAGTGCGTGCGAGGCACTTCATTTGCTGGAAAACGACGATCATTGGGACAAGTCAATTGAAGATTCATCCGCCACTTCTAATCCATTTCAAATACGTACGCTGTCCGCAATTATTTTATCTACATGTTCCCCGTCACAACCAGTACAATTGTGGGAGAAATACAAAGACTACATGGTCGAAGATATTCTGCACAGAATGCGTCAAGAAACACAAAATCATGGCTTGGATTTCACAGAAGAAATATACAATGAAGCTCTAATCTTCATTGAGGATCTTTGTCTTGCAATGTGCGGCAAGTTGTTGGCACAATTGGGAATAACAGCACCAAATCGGTCCATCAATGCAACATTCGACAGAGAACTGCTCAGAGAACAATCATACAACAGAAATGACTTACAGCTGTTTGTCCAAGAAAATACACCGAAACTCCTTCCAGAACAAAAGATAGCATTTGATACCATCATACAAGCTGTGGCCAACCAATCCGGTGGATTGTACTTTTTGGACGCTCCAGGTGGAACTGGAAAAACGTTCTTAATTTCCTTGATCCTGGCTAAAATCCGTTCAAACAGCCATATTGCGTTAGCTCTTGCTTCTTCAGGCATTGCTGCCACGTTGATGGAAGGAGGGAGAACAGCGCATTCAGCTCTTAAACTGTCACTAAACATGCACTTCACAGAAAACCCAACATGTAACATTTCAAAAACATCAACTGGAATGGGAAAGGTTCTTCAGGCGTGCAAAATCATTGTATGGGATGAGTGTACAATGGCTCACAAGAAGTCATTGGAAGCATTAGACCATACATTGAAAGACTTGCGAAATAATCAGGTTCCATTTGGTGGAGCATTGGTGTTACTATCCGGTGACTTCAGGCAAACGCTTCCAGTTATACCTCGCTCAACACCAGCTGATGAATTGCATGCCTGCTTGAAATATTCAACTTTTTGGAGCACAGTCAAAGAAATGCATTTAACAACAAATATGAGAGTTCAGCTTCAAACCGATCCAACAGCTGACATATTTTCAAGACAATTACTCGAGGTCGGTAACGGCACTGTACCTACAAATCCAGACACAGGAAAAATCACCTTCCCATCTAATTTCTGCAACATCGTGAATTCAAAAGAAGAATTAGTAGACAAGGTTTTCCAAAGCATCGAAACAAATTATCGAAATCACGCATGGTTGAGCGGAAGAGCCATTCTAGCGGCTAAAAATGTCGACGTACACGATATGAACATCATTCTAAACAGAATCGCAGGTGAAACAGTGACATACAAATCCATCGACTCCGTGATGAACCAAAGTGAAGTAGTGAATTTTCCAACGGAATTTCTTAATTCTCTCGATGTTCCCGGATTACCGTCACACATTCTGAATTTGAAAATTGGAGTGCCAATTATATTACTCCGAAACATCAATCAGCCAAAGTTATGCAATGGCACACGATTAGTAGTTAAAAAATTGATGAACAATCTAATCGAAGCAACAATTCTGATTGGACCTCATAAAGGTGAAGACGTACTACTTTCACGAATACCACTCATTCCGACCGACATGGCGTTCGAGTTCAAACGACTTCAATTTCCAATACACCTTGCGTTCGCTATGACTATCAATAAAGCGCAAGGGCAATCTTTGCAAGTGTGCGGTTTGAATTTAGAAAACGATTGCTTCTCTCATGGGCAATTATACGTCGCATGCTCCAGAGTCGGTAAACCGTCTGATCTTTATGTTTATGCAGAAAACGAACAAACAAAAAATGTAGTCAATCCACTAGCTTTACAATAAAAAAAATGATTTTCTGTGAAAACATCTTTTCTCTTCCTTTCCTTTCATTCCACAGCATAGCCACAGCAACGCAAGGGAGGGTATTGAATTGAATGATGTGTTTTCTCGGTGAATCTATGTTCGCTAGAATAATTTTATTTACTTTCCCATTCATTTCATATCAGACTGAGCCACAGCGAAGCGTGGCCGGGTTTAGCTAGTATAAAATAAAGTATCAAAAAAACGTATGCTTTTGTAATATTGCACGGAACCCTTTGTATACAGTAAAGGTGGCAGTCACTACTTAACTAAGCTAGTGGCAAACTGAGGCCTACTACATGGTTGTCTATGATTACTACCAGACGTTTCGTTCGTATCGACGACGGACATCTTCAGTGACGCGACAGAACACAAACACCCGCGAACGAATACGTACACTTCACAGACAATCCAGAACACGGCTTGAAAGTCTGGAAAACTGTGATAAAGTAATTATCATGATTTACACGGTGTGTTATAATTTACCAAATCGAAAAGTGAAGTAGCGTACAAAACACGCTACTGTGTAAGGCGGAGAGAACTGTACATAGAATATATAACAGCTTGTCAAACACTTATACACAAGATAAGGTGCACATTTATTTACTACTGTAGGCAGGTAGGCAGAGGGAGCGAGCACTTACATACATTGACAACACCGGCTACGAATCAGTACTACCAACCCATCAACTGACATATGATTTGTCATTCGTCATTACGTTGCGTGAGGCAAAGCCTACAGCACCTCACGCTTTCACTTGTTACACTTTTGCAAACAGATATAATTTGTCACACAAAAATATATATCGTGGTTTTTCTCGTGCACAGTCTGTGAAAGAATGTATAAAATAAATTCTTGGATTTCGTTGTCCATGACGTGTCCGTTACTTAACTAAATATCACTATAGTATTGACGACTCGGAACACTAGGTATTTTATAAGTAAAAACGTAAGGTTTTACCTTACAGCCTAAACCGGCTTTCGCCTATAGAAGGCTTCATCAGAGGCTATCGTAGGTAGCACTGTTCGTCTTGTTGTTGGCGACGAGATAGTTTTTCGAAAGATCGAAGCTGTGTGTGTGTGTGGTGAGATGTGTTCGATTAATGCGTGCGATTTGAATTGTGTCTGTTCATTTAGGATGTCGTTTTTATTTGTTTTTGTATGTTTGTATATTTCTAATTGAAATTAGAAGCCTTCTATAGGCGAAAGCCGGTTTAGGCTGTAAGGTAAAACTTTACGTTTTTACTTATAAAAAACCTAGTGTTCCGATTCGTCAATACTATAGTGATATTTTGTAAAATAAAGTATCAAAAAATGTATGCTTTTTTAATATTACACGGAACCCTTTGTACAGAGTAAAGGTAGCACTCACTACTTAACTAAGCTAGTGGCAAACTCTGGCCTACTACATCAGACATCCATCATTCCACAGGCAGGCCACACCCCACCTGTTTGCAACTATACGCATTGCGTTTATATTTTACTTCCATGTTCCGTAAGGAACTGGAAGTCTGGTGATCGCGAAAAAGTCGTGTTCGAGATAAGGGTTGATTCTGATTGTACTACCCTCAAAGGATGAAGAAATGTCATTTTCTGGAGTGTGTGTGTGTGTGTGTGTGTGTGTGTGCGTGTGTGTGTAGAATTTTTTCTATGCCAAACGATAACTGCCAAAAATTCAAAGAGAATCAAATCATTTTCGCATATGTCCCCGAGTTGTAAAGGACTCATGGTCTATTGATTTTGGTGAAGATCGGTTAAGGGGAAGAGGTAATTTACCTGCAACGTTTTACGTTTTAACAAGAGAAAAGTACAGTACTTAATTTTGATAAATACAGTAAAGTATCCTGAAAAGAAGGTCATAATAATTCACTGTAGAAAGATAGATGAAATATCTATAAATGAAAAGCGTAGTTGAAGAGAAAGGGGGGTAATTATTTGTACTGATGTTATAAAATTATTCGACCGAAAACTTAAAACTTTCAATACAGTATTAACAATTGATATCGTTCCATGCTATGTGACCACGGATACGTAGACAAATTAATTTTTCGTTTTCAAAAATTCACAGATAACAAACGTTGGGCGGTATTCGCTTTCTTTCGCGTTGTTTAAATAAAAAATAATTTAATCAAATTCATTTTTTATTTTTAAAATATTAACGACTATGTACAATTCGTATTTTGATTATCTTTCTTAGCGTTTTTACCAGATGCATGCTGATATATTTAGTTTTGTTCTGTGTGTACATATTAAAAATAATTGTATAATTAATATTCATTGTTTAGAACATGGAAGTTATGTATGGTTCTCCATACCGATTTTTAATCAGTTGTGCACATGCAATTCTATTAGTATAAGTGTGCTCTCTGGGTTGCAGAACTCGCTCACTATTTTGAACCAAGTATATTGTTATAATATTGTTATGGCAGTCTCACGGATCGTCGCATGGTACAGTGGAAACAAATACAGACACCACTGAAGTCACTAATTATCAGCTTTAACGAGTCACTAATAACAATGTGAAATCAACAAAGTACTCTCATACAATAATTCTAGTTAAATTTGTCCACACCCAATAATAATATTTGTCTGGATGTGTCATGTGTCCTTGGTTAAATAGTAAGCAAAATTCATTTCTTTATTTTGTATATTGGTTTTTTATTTCTTTTTTATTTTTCACCTGTAGAACGTGTTCTGAAATATTTTTGTACTTTGTAAAACGTTGTGAGTACACACCTATTTATAAATACGTACTTAATAATTAAATCTTTGTAATGACTTTGTACAGCTCCTGTACATAATACAAATTTTTATAAAAATTAAAGACAAGTAGTAATTAAAATTGTACTAATTAATTTAAACAGGCGTCGTTAAACATTGTTGGCTGTTCTATTTCCTTTTAATTGTGTATCGTACACTAAATAATTAATGCAAAACCATTGCCATGTGCTTGTCCAAAGTACATTTCACAACAAAAAATTTTAACAAATCTAATTTTACTACTTACAGTACGTAGATTTTCCAAGTAACGATATTAAAAAATTAATAATGTCTCTTCGGGTTTTCTTCTTACTGCTACTAACGTTACTCGCACAACTGAATAAATCAAGAAGGCAGCGGAGAAGGCGGAGCTGGCGTCGCAGGTGCGGCACGCAATACTCACTCACTGCCCAATTATGTTGTTAATTTATTTAGTACAGCAATAGTAACAAGTGGTACTTTTCTTCGTCTAGATATATTTATAATCTTCTCTTTAGCAAGCGTCAGCTTCACGTGTACATTATGAATACTCTTAAAATCATTAGCCAGAATTCTTCATAAGCTCAACAGCCGGGCACACGAAATCATTTAATTATTTTCATAAGAGAGTACCACTACACTGACATTAAACTAGTTTTTTCTTCTCCGAACTCTTTTTTCCTCTTCTTCTTGTGGATCATTATTATTTCCTTCCTTCTTGTTTTCTTCTTGTTATTTTTTACTTGCCTTCTCAATATTATTTTCAAGTATTACACAGTCATATTATTACGATGGTTACTACTTCCGGGTCCCATCGTTTCCTACGTTGGTCTTCACTTGTCTACGTCTCCTTGCATAGCCACTATGTTATATACGTCTATATATATATATATATATATATATATATATATTTCAATCACTTTCTGCTACAGTCCGTTTCTTGATGTATATAATACATTTAATATTTATACATAAATTTACCTCAAGATGTTATTTTTCTATTTGGAACATGTTTCGGGTACTATCTTGTACCCATCCTCAGCCTTCCGGTTTTTTTGTCTGGTGAAGTACATATGTGTTGTTGGTTGACTATTGTGGCTTCCTGTTGGCTTCCTATTTATTTGGAAATAAATACAAATCAATACAAAACATGACACAATATTCAAAGCACTCAACATTGAAAATACACAAAAAACTAACACATACACCACAATCACACACAATAAAACCAACTTGAAATACCAGAAGCCAACAGGAAGCCACAATAGTCAACCAACAACACATATGTACTTCACCAGACAAAAAAACCGGAAGGCTGAGGATGGGTACAAGATAGTACCCGAAACATGTTCCAAATAGAAAAATAACATCTTGAGGTAAATTTGTGTATAAATATTAAATGTAATATATATATATATATATATATATATATTACAACGGTTCAAATTTAATTATAAATAATAAGGATATTGTGAGTGTGTAAAAATTACAAACACGTCTATTATGGAGGAGATGAAAAATAATTTTTTATACACAAGAATATAGTGTTTTAAGATGTATATTGTATTACAAATTGTCATGCATTTATATTTGGAATAATAAGTTTATATTGTTCGATAATATATCGATTTTACTTGGTTGACGATACGTCCTCCGTACGTGCGATCCTCTTTGCTTCATCGTCGCTCCCGTCCTGGCGTCCTCTTCTTCAGCGTCACACTCCTTCCTCGCGTCCTCTTCGTCTGGTCGTTCTCTTCTACGGCGGGTTGCTCCAGCGGCGATATTTTGATCAGTCTCGTTGATGATTATGTCTAACTGTTAATTAGACTCTTCACAAATTGTTCAACTCGCAATGATTATTGTTTTTACTTGAAACAGTTTATTAATAATTTATACGTTAAATTTTATCAATCTCAGGGAAAATATGGATATTATTTAATGGCGGTGCATTAGCCGTACACCTTCCAAGAAATCTTGAAGTGTCTTTATTTCCCTATGCGGATATCTTAAACTAACACGAAAAAGCACTATAATATACTATAATTTTTACTTTAATAATTAACCCACTCGGTTCTTTACGCCGAACTTCGTAAAGAATACCAAGGTTTATTTTAAGTTAGATTTTTCTATGTTCGTACGAGAAAACTCTCGAACGCCGAGCACAACTTCACCTTGCAGATGCTACAGAAGAACTGTGTCGATCCTAACTCTACAGCGTATGAATGTTACTGAATTTAACGTCTTCCTATTGGTTAATTCGAGATCACATGTTTGATGAGTGCAAAAGATACAAAGCTTTCCTGAAACAGTTTGTATAAATCCGCACTAACTTGCATTGCATTTATCTACAAATTTTTATTACCCTATTAATGATAAGCGTTTCAGTTTGAGTTTTTCCCTACTTAAATAACCATATTTCTAAAATAGTTATGAACCTCAGAGTATACACAAATTGAAGGTATTTACACAAATAATCCATTGTCAAAGTTTCATGTCGATCGGTTAATTAACGCGGAAGATATAGCGATCACAAGTTATTACACCCGCACACGCGCACAAATTCACTCAGAAAATACATGACAATAAAGAACACTTTTTTATGAAGAATTTGGTATACCCTACCTACATACTTATCCATTTCTAAATACAAAACTTACGGCTAAAAGACAAAATATTACATAAAACCAATCTAAACATGAAAATGCTCGTCATCCATGTGCTTAGATACAAACAACATAGCTTATCATCCTGTGTTCCGTTGCAATATATACTTGCGACTTAGAACAACATTTAAAGTCGTTTTGTCGCTTTTCGCATTACAGCTTCCACACTATTTGCAATCTTTCCAGTCACCATCCTTCAGATTTCTCTGTGTCACTGCATTCCTTACACTTTCTATTCAAGTCTGTCGCGGCCTCACTCTTTCTCTTCTTTCAGGAGGGGTCCATCGTAGTAATTTCTTTGGCATCGTCTATCATTGCTCACGCAATTGAGGGGCTGTGCGAGACGAAGGGCCCGCTCGTGTGCTGCGTCCCGAGCTTCAAATAGAGCTCCTGCCGCAGGAATCACAGATGTGCTGGATATTGGTCTGCCCATACGGCACACATGTCCGTACCACCTTAATCTTTTTGCATCAATTGTCATTCTTTCTTCTATTTCTTTATTTCTCTATCTTGCAGTGTAAGTCTACAACACCTTTTCCAGTATCCTATTTTCATAGATCGTAATCTTTGCCCCACATGAACTATAATCTCTCACACATTAGCCACATACTTTCGATTATTGTCGTATATATTTTGTTTTGTTTCAAGCCTCAGTTTATTGCTCCATAAAGTGGAATGTAACTGTCTCGTCACATGTTCGTACATGTCTTGACTTGTACGGTTTTTGGTTTTTTATTTCAGCTACACTTGTACAGTGTTTTGTAACCATGAGACCAAGTTATTTGTATGATTCTACTGCCTGCACAATTCCCCGTTTTAACATTGTATATCTCTGCATGTATTTCCAACAACAACGTATTCAGTCTTATTTCTATTTATCTTTAAGTCTTATTTCTGGTATTCTTCATCTAATTTCCAAAGCATATAACAGGTGTCATACTCATCTTCAGCTATAATTACTTGATAGTCCGCGAAATGCAAAGTAAAGAGCTTTCAATTATTGACACCTGTCAGTCACCATGCTGAGACAGGTGCGTCCCCAACTTTCTAAAGCTGATTTCAAGTATAACCACCACCTTCTCATTCCGGAATCTTAGAATATTTTATCTTTGTTTAAAAGGAATAAATTCCAAATGTTTAGTACAAAGCCACGTGTTGTTCAATCAAATATATTGGAACTTACCGTCTGCGGCTTTTAGAAACAGCGTCTTTACAAAATTGACATGTTTCGGGACACTTGTCCCATCATCAGAATTTAAAACAATCGCGTATCATTTAAAGTTGATATACTTGTCAATCACTTAAAACATTAAAATCCAATATAAAACAAATAACTTAAAATAATATGATACTAAAATGTTTAAAGCGAGTGCGAAGGTTTACCGATGTACATCGTATGGAGACCGACCGCGCACTAATTTACGTCTCGCTCCCACCACGACAATAGCGCAAGGCAGTGTTGTACAATACATTTGACTTGAAAACCAATTTATCATTTAAAACATGCGGCTTGGTATCAGTATTGTTGTATGCTTTATAAATTTCGTACTCTTCAATATAAAATATTTTATCGTTTTCAGCATCCTTCCCCTTGCTTACATTTAGGATTTAAACACCGTCTTCAGTGATCTTTGTCTCCCTCGGCCCTCACAACGTAAACCGAATATTTCTCACAAAGGGGAATATTTGAAATCCATAAAAATTTGATACAGCAAACACTTTGTATTATTCAAAAAATTTAGAATTTTATTTATATCTGTAGACTTTTTTCTTAGTCTCCATTTTGGTAACTTAGTGTCAGAAAAACAATGTATATTGAAACTATATTACAAATAACAAAAATGTACTATACTCATTTAAACAGTTTAAAAGTTCAAGCTAATTACAAATTGTAAGGTTTCGGACATTAACCATAGTATGTTAAAGTTAATAAACACGACGTTTCTACATCTATAGAATCACAGGTCGTCTTCAGGCGAACAAAAAATTAATACAAAGGTAAATCTATCACTCACAAATAGATATCGTCAAAACTCCAAATCTTAGTTATACAATAATAGTGATTAATAATAATAATAATAATAATAATAATAATAATAATAATAATAATAATAATAATAATAATAATAATAATAATAATAATAATAATAATAAAAGGCTGACATTTCTCGGACATCTATACAGAATGGACAAAAATCGATTAACCAAACAAATATTCGACTACCTCTGGAAGAAGAAGACCACTACAACGTGGATTAAGGAAGTTAGACAAGATTTAGAAAAGTCGAATATCACAGAGTCGCAAATGTTAGAAAGAAGTGAATTTAGGAGTGCAGTGAAAAATCTGGAATTGTTTCAAGATGCAGGAAGACCTAATAGAAGTGGACGAACTTGGACAGAAGATCAAAGGAAGCAAGCCAGTGAGCGTATGAAGGAGTATTGGAGACAGAGGGAACTCCAGGCAAAGAAAAAGAAATAAAGTTGTAGCGTGATCCTAAGTGGTCAATTCGCTTAAAAAAAAAAAAAAAATAATAATAATAATAATACTAATTTTTTTTTTTACGAGGGAGACTGTGGAAAACTTATGTTCGCCGCAGGAGGGTCCGCACTCCTACGGTTTGTGGGACTCGCACCCACCAAAACCACAAACCCTGTTGTCCACGGCATGGATCCACCTTGGGACTCAGCTTTCGCAATACTTCGAGGTGGTGCCATTTGTACTTCGTCCTGTGGACGTTCATCTGTTTCAAAACCTTCAGCGGGTCCACGTTACCTGTTTTCTGCTATTCTGATAGCGGCCCTAGCAAGATCACCTTCGGCTTCCTTCTTTCGCCTTAGTACCTTCTCTATGTAAGCTGCTAACTGCTCCCAATAGTGTTCGCTCTCCAGCATTATTCTGATGATATTTTCAGGTGAGATCTGTCCCACTACATTTTCCAGTGTTTGCCTCTCTGCTTTCCATCTATCACAGGTGAAAATCGTGTGATTCATATCGTCCAATTCTTATTTACAGAAAATGCAATCTGGTCTGTCTGCTTTCCCCATCCTATATAGGTAAGCCCGGAACAGGCCGAGGCCAGTTAGAAACTGTGTTATGAAATAATTAATCTCGCCATGTTTGCGATCAGTCCACTCAGCTAACTGTTTTATGAGCCTAGCGGTCCATCTTCCCTTCGTGTCACTGGTCCATCTTTCCTGCCGCTGAGCCATAGTACGGGTCCTGGCCTCCTTGTGAGCTTGTACAGTATCTACTTGGCCCTTCCTCTTGGAAACCAGTTTCCGTTCCTGTGCCAGCATATCGATTGGGATTATTCCCGCGACGACAAGGACGCGGACTCCGAAACCGTGCGGTAGGAGCAAGCCACTCTGAGCGCGCCACTTCGCTGCACTGCTGACATACGTCGTCTGTATTTCTCGAGCTTGAGTGCATCAGCCCATATCTCCGCGCCATAATGCAGTATTGAGTGCGTGACCGACATAAGTAACAGTCGCTTCGAAGGTTTCGGCCCACTGGTGTTTGCCATAATTCTACCAAGTGCCGTGGTTTTAGTTGCAGCCTTCTCAGCCACCCGTTTCATTTGTGGCCAAAACGTAAGCTTCGTGTCATAATAATAATAATAATAATAATAATAATAATAATAATAATAATAATAATAATAATAATAAAACAGTTCTCAGGAATCCTTCTTTTCTGGAATCCTGAGTACTGTTTTATTATTATTAATCACTATAACTTATTTGTATAACTAAAATTTGAAGTTTTGAGAATATCTATTTGTTAGTGATACATTTATCTTTGTATCAATTTTTTGCTTTCCTGAAGACGACCTCTGATTCTATAGATGTCGAAACGTAAAGTTTATTAATTTGAACTTACGATGGCTAATTTCGGAAAACTTATAATTTGTACTGAGTATATTGTGCCATCGATTAATACTAATTTTAAGTTCCAGCTTGTCAAAGAAGTGTTACAAATTTCAGTTAATTCACCAAATTATAAACATTTCTTCACCAAGGAAAGCACCCTATTGAGATGTGCATTTGGTAAACTCTTATAACAAATTTTTTACTAATAATAAAATATTTAAATGAAAAAAGTATTTAACGATGAACAGCACGTTTGGACGAGAAATATCTCTTAATTTCGTTGATTTCCGTAGGTCGCGGTTATTGCTACAAACTAATTATCAAACAAATTATCAGTACACGTGTAATATTAGGGAAGTGTGTGTGCGTGTGTGTTTTTTTTGAAAAGCCTCATCCTCTTAAACAGTGTGAAGGCTCGTCGGTACCGCTTATTAAATATCGTTAAACTCGTGCGTGTGTGTGTGTTTTGAGCATTTCGTAATTAAAAATCAACAACGCCGGCTAATTAGCGAATAATTAATAACACCGAATTTGCTGTTTTTATATTTTCTGTACAGTTTTTATAATTACGTTGGATTTTTCGCAACGGAGAGAAATTTAATTTGATTAAATAACCCTTCTTCTATAATAATGGATCCGTAATTATATTTGTTTATCTGTCTGTCCGTCTGTCTACTGACGTTACGCGCTAACAAGGGAATACTGACCCCCGTGTGTGGCCGGTGAACCACTGATGTCTAACTTTATTTCCCTTCATTGTCTAAAGGTAGAATCAACGTTACAAAGCGCTCTCCCTCTCTCTCTCCCTCCCCCCTCTCTCGTTATATACGGTA
The DNA here is from genome assembly GCA_034769895.1 of Magicicada septendecula. Lineage (NCBI taxonomy): Eukaryota > Metazoa > Arthropoda > Insecta > Hemiptera > Cicadidae > Magicicada > Magicicada septendecula. The sequence goes on from CM068368.1 coordinate 17,915,465, forward strand.
TTAAATACAGTAATGAAACAAATATACATGTTCATCATAACATTAAAGCTTCCACGGCTGGAGTCATCATCATCATCATCATCTTCAAGGATTAAACCAAGGATGGTTTGTTCCGGTCTCAAATAGGCAAAGATTAGAGCTGGTGACTCCAGCGCTTCCTCGGACGTCCCACATATCTCCGTCCCCTCGGCTTATAGTTCCATAGTTGTTTGGGGATGCGGCAGTCGTCCATTCGGCAAGGATGTTTCCACTAATTCAGCCGATACTTGGCAATCCTGTCGAGTATACTCCTAATATTCAGTTCCTGCCGTATGTCTGTGTTTCTTCTATGACCATGGAGAGTATACATTGCCACGTGCCAGAGAAATCTCATTTCCTCCCTTGGACGCGACTAGTCTGACGTTTCGTTGAAGTTCAATCTTCAGACCCATAAAGAAGTGTGGGAAGGACCATCACCTTGTAGGCGTGCACCTTTACTTGTTGACCTAAGAGTTCACCTAATGGTCCCGCACATAACGTTGAAACGTATGCAACTTATTCACAACGTCGTTGCTTGTGTTAGGCTCGAGTTAGCTTCAGTAACATTATTTTCCTAACTGTTGGGCCCGCGGCCCTCTTTTTGCAGATATAAACGTTTCGACTGCAGCTGTGGCAGTGATCGTCTGTTCTGCTGCTCTGGCGACTAAACGACGACGCGACACCAAACACACGTGTTTGTGTAAAAAGTAATGATACTCAAATTTTGCCCACAATTTATAGGAACACGAATCAACCACAAAGTGAGGACGATTTACAAAGATCCATGTTTTAGTTGCAAGAAGCACCAAGAGAGTACTCACTGACAATTTGTGAGAAAAAGACTAAGGCCATTGCTTTTTAGGCTAAATATCTAATGATTAGGAGCGGTCGTGGCGTAGTGGCTAGCGTGTGGCGCTGCTACGCTGTCGGCGCGGGTTCAATTCCCGCCGGGGGCCATCTGATTTAGATACGACCGTTCCCCCTCGCAAGTCAATGGCAAACCAGCGAGAGGTATCCTGCTTAGTATAAACCTTCCCCAACTATGCCGTTCGGATCCGGCGTTAAAATGTAGGTCCCATATACCTGTGAGAGTCTCAGTACCACACGCACCACGGGTATATGCGGGGAGGGTACAAACCAGTCGAAGACTGAAGACTACGATCTAATGATTACTGTGATAGTTATAAACAATAGAAATTTCGATGAATAAGTGAACAGTTTTAAATGTCTCGAATGTGAAGTAAGCTATGAGCCTGAATCTCATATAAAAGACAAGATAAATAAATTTAGGAATATTTGTGGAACGATTCATAGAACTCTTTGAAATAAGAAACAACACACAAGACACAAGAATTAAATTTTATAAAAGACAATTGCAATATCACATTGAGATATTCGAATGAGCTGTCGGTCATGACGATAAATGAATGTGGCAAGATTCGGAGTGTTCAAATGCAGTTTCTTCGATATATTTGAAACTTTTACGTTGTAAGATAGACAAAGGAATGACGTTATAGGAACGAAACTAGGAGTAAAGGATATAAATGAAATTATTGCAACTTATGGAAGACAATGGTGCCATTGTTTGCAAAGGATGACGAAGGATCGATTGCCAAAGGCGGCGTCGAAATTTAAATCCATTGGTAGAAGAGACGTGTGGATAGTCTGAGGATGAGACAGGGGCCGGAACAGCTTTATACAATACAGTCTTTAAAGTGAAGGAGAAGAAAAAGTAGAAGAAGAAGAAGAAGAAGAAGAAGAAGAAGAAGAAGAAGAAGAAGAAGAAGAAGAAGAAGAAGAAGCAGAAGAAGAAGAAGAAGAAGAAGAAGAAGAAGAAGAAGAAGTAGAAGAAGAAGGAGTCCATTGTATCGTATCCTTCATCTCATTACTTAATCTACTATAATATTAAATTATAAATTCCAATTTTTCAATAATGGAAATACACTATTGTTGTCGATGACATTGTAGTGTTACAGTAAATATAAGTCTACTCGGCATCAGTCCTAAGGCAGAAAAAAAATAAAAGGAAATACTGGATAAATGTAATCTTGTGTAACAAATAACAAATTTCTGAGGTTATGATTAAGTAGGCACTGTACAACGCAAAAAACTGCAAAGGTCACCACAGAAAGTTTAGTGTAAGGTCAGGGCCGTCAGAGAAATTACATTTAATTTTCCAGGCAAAGAATGCGGCGGAACAAGTTTAAAGTAAAATTGCTGCTTAAAAATACTTCACCGCAACACCACCGACTAAAACAATAAAACTATTTAAAAAACAAAAATAGTAGCAGTTGAAACAGAGTCCATTTAGACGAGCGGTAGCCGTGGTAACGTCGGAGCGGATGTACCAACGACGTCATTTCCTGTGTGCGAGGAGAGCTCTCCAAACCACAGGACGTATGCATTATCTGACCTTATTGTTTTATTATTCCTACCCCCGCCCCTCGTTTAGAGTTACCTTCTCCTTGCTGGCATAAGCTTTAATATAACCTCCCCCCCCCCATTTGGTATGCTAAGTCCACTCTTTGTACGACTGTGTTGGTCAGTCGCTTTTTTACCCGGTCAATTACGCCCCTCCTCACTTATGATGAGATATTTCTCATAATTTATCAAATCTTAAAATTATCTAATTATTTAGTAAAACATTATTTAATATCAAATTGTATGTAATAGTAAATGTACATATTCAAAATATTGAGCGAGTTTTGCAGCTCAAAATGCGTACGAATTATAAAAAAATTTAATGCACGATTTTAAGGAATTCGCAAATATAACAAAACCGGATTTACTCAGTCAGCTATAAAATCTAATCTCTAAGTTCAACATGACTACAAACTTGGACAGTTGTTGCAGTGAGGTGTACCAACATAACAAAAATACAGTTTTTAATCGGGCGCTTCTAGCGTTGAATCAAAAAATGCACAACCCAAACGTCGTACTGTAGCGTACAAAATGTAAACACGTCACTGATACGGAACACTCTTCCCCCCATTACCTCACACTATCAAGTCTCTACTGAATGCACAATTTACCTCAAAGTTCAGTAAATGAAATGTGGTCTTGAATGTACAAGGAGATACAACCGTCAAAAGCTCTCGCAACGGTTTAAAATTTCTGAAAGATTTACAGCACTAAGTGGCAGAGAGCAAGCACTGTATCTCACTGCGTATACGTAGGGGGACCCAAAAGTAACGAGAATTTTTCTCTGGCAGTTGGTAGAACGCTAGTTCCGACTTCTCCCGCTAGGTGCCTTCACTAGACACCATTTTGTATCAGTTGCCCTAGCGGCATTGTTGTGGAAACATTAGCGCGGTCAGTGTGACTATTTTTTGTAAGCGCTGTTTCACGTTTTCGGCGATTTGTCAATGGCAGACATTAAATACCAACGTGCTAACATCAGGTTCTGTTTCCTGTTAGGGAAATCAGCAGCAGAAACTGTCGCAATGCTTCGGACGGCTTATGGGGAGGAAGCTTTGAGCCAGGCAAGGATTTACGAGTGGTTTTCTCGTTTTAAAAGTGGTCAAATGTCAATTGAAGACGAACCACAACCGGGACGTCCCTCGACTTCCAAAACGGACGAAAACATTGAAAAAATCCGTGTTGCGATCATGTTTGATCGTCGTAGAACAATCGATGAATTGGAGGAAATGACTGGAATATCCTGGAGTTCATGCCAACGAATTTTGACTGAAGATCTGAAGATGAAACGTGTTGCAGCAAAATTCGTTCCGCGTGTGCTTTCTTGTCGGCTCAAAATCCTTGCCTGGCTCAAAGCTTCCTCCCCATAAGCCGTCCGAAGCATTGTGACAGCTTCTGCTGCTGATTTCCCTAACAGGAAACAGAACCTGATGTTAGCACGTTGGTATTTAATGTCTGCCATTAAATTAATTTAAAAATCGCCGAAAATGTGAAACAGCGCTTACAAAAAATAGTCACACTGACCGCGCTAATGTTTCCACAACAATGCCGCTAGGGCAACTGATACAAAATGGTGTCTAGTGAAGGCACCTAGCGGGAGAAGTCGGAACTAGCGTTCTACTAACTGCCAGAGAAAAATTCTCGTTACTTTTGGGTCAGCCCCGTATTATCCTGTTACAGAATACGTAAAAGACTGTTCAGTTTGCTTGTTACGTGAAGACTCCCTATGAACACAGCACACGGGTCCTGAACCAAGTTAAATCGAGGGTCAAACCACCTCGGATTTTTTCCTTTTGTTTGATTTCTGGATGTATTTAATGTAACTTAAAACTATTTTTAAAACAATCCCCCGAGCCGTTTTTTCAAAACGTTAATTTTAACAGTTAAAAATAAGTTTTTCACATATATTTGAAGAAACAGATATATTTGTCTATCTTAGCTTGCACCATTGTGCCTTTGTTATTAGAAACAAATATAAAACAATCCTATGGACACAAAACATGTCAGCAACTATACTATGTTTGTAAACCTAACCATGGAAACACAAAGAAAAAGAAAGACGAAGCTTATTTTTCTTATAACAATAATTATTAGTTTTAGCTCATTGACCTGAGAGAGTGGTTGTGTACACAGTTCAAATCTCAATAGTTATTTGTTTTATAATATTCCTGAGTGTTCGTGATTGCTGCGGATTTTTTTTCTTAAAAATGTTGAATAAATCTAAAGAATAAATCTCGAAGCCATTCCGAAAATCGCATGAGGATTTGGTTATTCTGTCTCAAGAAAAAAAGGAATAATGATAAAAATAGATGGCGCTCTTAGAAAAAAATTGAAAATGCTATAGAATATGATCATGAAAATAATAGTCTTCCATTAGTTCTATGTAGTGCCTGTAAAATAAATGTTTATAGATGTGTTAATAATATTAACAATAAAACAAGTATAAACTTACCAGAATCTTCGCATTTCTGATCTCTACACAAAAATACGAGATCGAAATCTACAAAACTTTGCGAGTGTAGTTTCTGTGAGTTAGTGAGGAAACCAGGACATCCTAATTTTTAAAAATCATTCAGGTATCTGGTAAAAAAAACCTAAAAAATTTACAAAGAAAAAGTACACACAGTGTCTTTTAGAACTTTTAACAGGAACACAACATATTTGTAATTCTTCAAACCACTATAACAACTTGAAAGAACACTAAACATTTATTACCATCTGAACATAAAAAATTCAGAACACTTAACATTTAAACTGATAAAAGATATTTCTATAAAACAATCTAATAATACACAGAGAGATGTTGGGAAAATAACGTTATCCCAAGTGCATGGTAAGCAACTGACGATTTCTGTTAATTCACAACAACCAATCAATTTAATACAACAGCAAATTACTGCCGCAGATGTCAAAAATAAAAACCAATTTTTCTCTTTCCTCCAAAATGATTCGTGGGATTTCTTCTGCTATTCGCGTTGCTACAAAGAATCGCAAAATTTTCGAACCAAATTTGACACAGAACCTGATTACTTTAAATCACACGCTTGATTCATACTTTGACGTCAAAATGTGTGAATTTGTAAATGTCAAAGATAATATAAAAAATAATGTTATGGAAACTGTAGTGTTCTGTAATAATTTAAAGGGATTTAAAGGGATTTCTGTAATTGTTTAAAGGGATTAAAGGGCAACTTGAGCAAGTCCTTTTGAAGTTTAGGATAGATGATGGTGGAGGTTTCTTGAAAGTCTGTCTTTCGGTTCAGTCAATTGACAAATCGAATTGTGAAAGTGACATCCCCCTTCGCCAGTCTTATAACCAAGGTGTTGCAGCTAAAAGATTTAAGGATTCTGGAGTCGAAAAGTTATTTTTACTGGGGTTGGCGCCATGTACGCAAGGAAATTATGATAATATTTTAATGCTATGGTCACTTTTAGGTATCAACGAATTTAAATGAACTGTTGTCACAGACTTGAAACTTGCAAATACGCTAACACGTATTATGTCATAAACAACCAGTTTTCCTTGCACATGGTGTACTGCATTAAAAGACAAATTAAATGTATGTGGTGAATATAGAACAGCTGGGGATTGTTTAGAAAATTATGATGCATGGGAAAAAGCAGGAAATAATAAAGGAAACGCTAAACACTACAAGAACTGCATTTATTCTCCGATTATTTCAGGTAATGAAAACACTGAAATAATTGATATAATACCACCACCGGAACTATATTTAATGATTGGTGTAGTTAATATTATATTTCAACACATGTTAATTGAATTCGAGGAAGATAGTTTGACTTGTCTCAAGACATGCTGTGTTGCGCAAGAAATAACTAACGGAACTCCTACTTTTGCAGGCAATTCTTGCAAAATCCTCTTGGATAAAGTGGACGTGCTCCGCGCAAACTGCAATATTGGTTATTTGAAATAGGATTTTTAAGATGTTGTCAATTCTTGTTTTGCTACAGTTCTCAATCCAAAGTTTGAAGATTACATAATTCAATTCCGTAAGAGTTACGTGGATTTGAAAATTAATATTACTCTGAAAGTTCATGCAGTGTTTTTTCATGTCGCCTAATTCTGTTCAAAAATGCACAGAGGACTTGGTTTCTTCAGTGAACAGGCCATGGAATCTGTGCAGTCTGATTTTCAAAAAACATGGGCTAAATACAAAGTTAGAAGCATCAACCCAGAGTATGCGGTTAAATTGCTGAAAGCCGTGCGCGAATACAATAGTTTTCGTATTAAATATATAGTTGTCATGTTTTCTACACATTAATATTTGCACAATTTAATTTATTATAGCTAAAAACATTATTTACACTGTACTTGTAATGTAAATTTACATGTCTAATAATTGTATATACCTTGTTATGGAAATATTATTATTTATGTCAGTCAACTAAAATAATGAAACTCATACAGTCAAAAAAATAAAATTTGTCATACGTATATATTTTTTGTTATTGAACATTACACACAATAACTTTTGATTGTGAGTGAAACTAGATGAAGATTTTTAGTGCCTGTTGCGAGAAATATTATACAAATATATCAATGTTTTTCAAAAATACGTGAAAAACTTATTTTTAACTGTTAAAATTAATGTTTTGAAAAAACGGCTCGGGGGATTTTAAAAAAAATAGTCTTAAGTTACAATAAATACATCCAAAAATCAAACAAAAGAAAAAAATCCGAGATGCTTTGACCTTCGATTTAAACTTGGTTCAGGACCCCTGTGACAGGGGATACAAACCACTAAAGACGGAGATCAAAACACACACACACACACACACACACACACACACACACACACACACACACACACACACACACACACACACACACACACACACACACACACACACACACACACACACACACACACACACACACACACACACGGCCAGATTCTTTGTGCGTGTGTAGAGTACAGTATAATCTTGTTATCACAAAATGTGCCACCGCGTTTACATCACAAGCGTTTCAATTTGCCACATTGCACGGTTTACCAATACTTTTATACATTGCTATACATAAGAACGTAGGGAATTACATTCTTTCTTCTGCTGCTGCTCCTCCTCCTCCACCGCCTCGTCTTCCTACCCTTTTCCATTTTGGTCTTCTTCCTGCCGTTATATTGTGCTTTTATACTTTTATTCCTTATCTTCCTCTTCCTCCTTCTCCTTTTCATTCGCATTCTTCTACTTCTTCGTCTATACTTTCTTTTATTCTCGTTTCCCTTGAGCCCTTCGTTATTAACATCTTTATCATAATCTTCACCATCATCATCATATTCTTCTTGTCCATCTAACTCATTTCTCCGTCAATTTCGCCTTCTTTATCTGTTTCCTGTTAATTTTCTTTCTCATCCTTTTCTTCTTCTTCTGTCATCCCTTTTTTGTCTCATGTTCTTCTTTTCATTATATAGTACTTTTATACTTTCATTCCTTATCTTCCTCTTTCTTTTTATCCTTTTCGTTTACATTCTACTTCTCCCTCGTCTATACAGTCTTTTATTCTTCTTTTCCTGTAGCTCTTTATCATCATATTCTCCTTCTTCTTATTATTATCCTCTTCCTCCATCTTATGCCTTCTTCTTCTTCTTTTTCTTATTCTTACTGTCCACCACCTTCTCTTCCTTTTCATCCTCCTGCTCCACCTTGTTGTTCTTCTCTTTTTTCTTCTTCGTCTTCCCCATCTTCTTCTTATTTTTTTCTTCGTCTTCTCCATCTTCATCATCATCACCTTCTCCTTCTTCGTCTATTTTTCTCCCCTTTCTGCCTCCTAAATGTTTTGTTTATCTTTATCTAGTCCTTCTCCCTCTTTTTCGTTCTTTTCATATCCCTTATCTCTTCTTCTTTTCATTCCCATCTCTTCTACTTCTCGTTTTATTCTTCTCTTTCCATGTCTTCTTTACCTTCACGTACTCTGATTGTTTAATCTCGTATTGTTGTCTTCCTTCACATTGTTTTTCTTCTCTACCGTTTCCCTTCACCCTCCTCCACATCCTACACTTCTTCTCCTTACTTGGCTCTTGGCGTCACACCACGTGTTACTGACTGCATGTGTATGGGGATCTGTTTGTCATAAAATAATTGTAAATGTACAGATACACCGGTGCGATAGTCAATAGCTAGAGGCCGCGTGTGTACAAATAAACAAAGAAATACGTAGAAAAAGACAAAATGAAACCTGGTTTAACGTATATTTTAATGAAAAATATGTTATTTAATTTTAAAAACGTCAAATCATGTTCAAACACTGTTTGTTATTTACCCAGATACAGTATGCTGTAGTGTCATTGTGTCAATCAGCAACTGGTATATCTTCTGATGGTCGTTACAAACTAGAGTCGGCTTACTACACGCTTCCGCGCACAAGTCCATCACATACAGCATTTCTGTGCACTGGGAATTGGTCCCAAAGCAAATCAAACCATACGACGTAGACTGTACCGTACACATGCAATCTCGCTCCACAAAACTAAGCAATATTAAAAATACATTTCCATTAGCTGCTTACGTCATATCCGGTCACTAGGCATCTGCATCACCGTACTGTTTCTACATTTTGTACTGTTTCTGCTGTGTTCTCTTTGTTGATAAATAATAATTTAAATAAAAATTCTATTTGGTACACAAAGTTTCTAACTGATGGAAGTTTTAGCAAGCATCGGTGAGTATAAGTATGGACACAATTTTTGTATAACATGTGTCGACTTGCCGAGACAATATCTATTGCCATCATTAGGAAAATGTTGTTGATTGGTTAGGTGAGGTTGGCCTGATGATGGTAATAAATATTGTTGAAAAGTCGACACTACTTATGCAGAAATTGTGTCCATACTTATTGACCAATCCCCGCTAAACGTTCCATCAATTATTGATTTAGGGTCACCACTACTAATCAAGGATTTTATTTCAGAATGTTCATAACAGTAATTGTGTATCAAAAACGAACTTATAATGATAATTTTGTTTGTATTTTTAGTTACTATCCCGGCTGTACAATGGTACATATAAATTTTAACGAAAAACTATTTCCAGAATACATTTTACAATACGCTGTGCATTTTTTATTTATTATTCCGGGTGTACAATGTTTGCACATTTTTCGGAACCAAGTTCAAGTGATTGAATTCTCATCTTCCACTGCTGCTTGTCCATCCAAAGAACTTCAATTTCTCGTTCCCTCAATATAGACTGAATTTCGTACATCCAGGTGATAGGTGGTCTTCCTCTTTTCCTTCTTCAGGGTGGGGCCCATTCCATAAATCTCCTTGGCAATCTGTCCTGTACCGTTCTTTTCGTGTGTCCATACTATTTCAATTTTTTTGTTTTGATAAAATCAACAATTGAATTTTTCACACTCAATCTGTCCTTAATGAGTTCGTTTCTAATTTTCTCAACGTCTGGAGAAACGTCTTGCCGAACGTCTCCTAAAGTCCATCTCTGCTGTCATTAATTTTGTTCTTGTGTGTTTAATAGTAGTCCAAACATCTGATCCGTATCAGATGTTTTAAATATTTTGCGTTTAGTTTCTGATATAATTTGCTTATCCCACAGAGTTCTATCTAATGTAGATATAGCTATCTTTCCCAAATTAATTCTGGATTCTATTTTTTTGTCTTGTCTTTGACTGACCATAATTTTCACCCCCAAATAGTTGTATTCCTTTGTATATGAAATCTTCCCCATGTCTTCTTCCAAAATCAAGTCTTGATGAAGGTCACCACCTGTTGCCATGTATTTTGTTTTATTCACATTTACCTTTAGTCCCCATTTCTGATATTCCTGCATCAATCTTCTAGTCATGTACTCTATGTCTTCAAAATCTTGAGCCAAACGTAATTGGTCATCAGCAAACTGTAATGAATAAACTGTATCACCATCAAGTGGAATTCCCATGTTCCTGCACATTTTGTTTTCAAAGTCTCTATTGCTTTCTCCGTATTAAATTTTAAAAGCGTGGATGATAGACAACATCCCTGGAGTAAACCTTTGGTCACTTGAAAGTCTGGTGACAAATTATTTCATATTTTTATTCTCGATATTGAATTGTTATAGAAGTTTTGTATAGCTTTTTTGATAATAGGGTTGATACTAGTTGATGTTAAAGCTGTCCACAAATTGGCTAACGGTACATTGTAATAGGCTTTTTCAGTGTCAATAAAAACTAAATGGAGAGGTTGTGGTGGAACTGTTTTCTTTTCATTCGTCAATTATTTTATTTAACGAGGAATTATGATCTATAGTTGATCTACCAACTCTGAAACCTGCTTGTTTTGGTTATATTTTCAATTTTATATATAATTTGTTCAAACGTTTTATTCTATTCTCAACCACAACCACAAGCGATCTGAAATCATCAGCTTTAGCGGTTGAACGTTTTCTTCTTCAAACAACTGTAGCTCTGCACCCGATTGCATCCGACTGTCACTAGCAATTCGAACATCGTAGCTACAGGCTTATAGATTCTCCCCCAGAGATTGGTGTGCCAGCGATTTCTTCCTGTCCCTTCTGCGACCTACACAACGTACGTTTGATTCTCATTTCAAACAGGGAGATTTTCGATCTCTATACCACAGTATTTCACACAATATTACACGATTACATGAACAGAAATACAAATTACGAATTCCATTTATACCGGTTAAAATTAAAATTCTCTCCGGAGAATTCAAAGGCAATTACAAAACAGTGAGGTAACAAAGAGGAGGAATATTTATTAATTATTCACTAATTAGCATGGCGGTGCTGTTGTTTTTGTTGGTTTTTAATTCCATTGTTGCGATAACATTATAAAATATTGTTTAATTCAATGACGTTTGAACAGCAGACACCACTCAACTGTCAGCCTATTTGCGTGATTACTTCACTGCCAAAACGCCCCCACACTCGACCGCTCTCCTTTTTCACTCTAATATAGCAAACATTAATGGCTTTGTTTTAGTAATTAAGTTCGATGGGATGTCAGACGTGTGCAAAATGAATGAATTTCTTGGGATAATATTGTCTGTCTTTTCCTAGGTTCTTTTTCTTCTTCTTCAGCACTACAACCCAACTTGAGCCCTGCCTTCCAACAATAATCTTCTCCAAAGTCTCCTGTCCATTGCCATCTCAGTGTAACCCGTCACATCCGTTCGTCATAGATCTTCTAGCACGTCATCTAACTATCTTATCCTAAATCGGGCCCCTCTTTCTACTTTTATACACTTGCACCCTCAGGATTTTTTTGGCATACGCTGATCATTCATCCGCTCTAAGTGAACTAGCCATTGTATTCGTATTCGTTGCGTCAACTATCGAGGCTGTTCCAGACTTCACCGGTCACCACTGTGTTCAAGGCCGCAATAAATAACGTTCTAGTGTTTTCGAGTAGTTTTAACGCGTATTATGGCTTATTCTGGACCATTTGTGCTGTCTATTTAAACAACGACAGCTGCCGCTTAGGTTCAGTTTAAGTGGCGATTTATTCAAGTGATGTTCGAAGTATTGTGGCGAAGTGTTATTGTTTTATAATTGTGTTATAATTGTTTAATAATTGTTATAATAATATAATTGTTTATAATTGTTTTATTATTGTTTTATAATTGTGTGGGATTCTATTAGTTGACATAATTATTGCTTATGGACACATTTTGCTCGGATTATTGTACAAATCGATTATAAACTGTATTTGTGATCAAATTAAAGCTGGTGATTAGTGGTTTCATTGGTGTCTTGCATTTTGTTTCCACTGTACCATACGACGATCAGTGAGACCGTCGTAACAATATTTTCCTAGGTTCCTTTATCGGTATTATGCTCCCCACATTTTTGCGGTTCGTCTACGCTTTCCTCATTCTGCTTCATTATTTCCTTAGAGCCAAACTAGTAACTTAGATATCGATGTAATCTTATACCAGTGAAGCAACTAGGAGAGGGGGGATCACGAAGATCACCCCTCCCCCACTTCCTAGTCCAGAGGTGTTAAAAGTCACAGTGAAATTTCATAAACACTTAACGTGGTTAAGTTAGTGTTTAAAATAAACATACTTTAAACTACGTATAGATGAACTACAGAATAATTAACTGGAAAAATTAATTTTTGTTAACTTCTAGAATAACTTTGTGATGTTCGGACAATTAATGAAGGCAACACATTCTGTCAGAAGTCAACATATTTTTTTTTTAAATTGCACTTATCTGACGGAACGTTCCTAGAATTTTTCAAATATTAAGTTTTTTTTAAGCGACTTATTCTATAAGCTTGCTCGTAAAACTTTGTGGTTTTCGTTAACAATGTTTCGCAACAACGTTCAAAACACGTGTTTTTTCTCGAGGCACTGATGATGCCTCATCGTAGCATGGTCGAAATGTTTGGTGTTGAAAGTAATTAAAAGGCGTCTGTTGAACAGAAAAACAATGACTTATTCTGTAGTCTAACCTATTTGTTAACGTGAAGTTAGAGAAATGAGAAACGGAAAACTACGGAAAAGTTGAAGATAAAAAAGAGAAAGCTAAACAAAGAAATCAATTAAATTGTTAAAATTACTTTGTGTAGCCAGGTTTCCTTCCTTGAAAGTTTGTTATTGTTTTATACACAACGCGTTTCGAGACTTATAGTTGATAACAGTGATAACATAGAGTACGTCAATTAATAAAAGTCACACACATCCCGTTATTTAAGCGAACGCGTTGCTATCTCACGATGTGCATCGCTACGCATCTCGCGTTTTTTTTTTTTTTTTTTTTTTTTTTTTTTTTTTTTTTTTTTTTTTTTTTTTTTTTTTTTACCGACCAATATGGTCGGACTCGGGCTGTTTTTGAGACTAGCTCCCTTCAGCCGTGCGGGTGGGTATGGGATTTTGGGATTATTTTAGGGGAGACGTACGCCAGCTGACCGGGCCGTTGAGAAGGTGGACGCACGAAGTTGGGAGAGTATTGCTTGTGAGTTATATTGTGTGCAAGTGTAGTGGGTAGCCATATGCGAGCGGGAGAGGTAGATGGATGTGGCCATTATAGTTGTTTGGTGGTATCTTTATTCATTCATTTTGTTTTGTTTATTTCTTCTTCGATGATCCGTTGCGGGTGCGGCCAAGACAGGGACGTGTGACGCAGGTCGCCAAAGCCGTTAGATGGCGACAGGGTGCCGTCATTGGAGGCGGAAGGAACAGATTCGGGGATTACAAGCGGGGACGTAAGTGTGAGGAACTAGAATGTGTGTTTTCATGTGGTGAAGCGAAGATAGGGCTTAGCGTTTTAGAGTGTGGAGGAATTTAGCAGTGTGTTGAGTATTTAGGCTGCATGAGTGTGTCTAGTCGCTACCGCAGGGGAGTAATGAAGCATGGGCGGGGGATTGGTATGTGTGTTTAATTGTGTCTGCGTCTGTGACGTTGGCGGTGGGGGAGTCGAGGGGGAGGACCATTGGCTATTGTAAGGAGGCGATTTATTAAGTAGGAAGGTCTGCTTGTGTTGCGGGTATTTCTGTTAATTGAGGGGACTATTGATTGTATGGAAGTGCGACGGGAGGCTGTGCGGGAATACTTCCAGTTTAGCTTAACGAGGAAGAAGTCTAGGTCAGGGAAGCGGGTGTTTAGCGCATACAGAGCTGTGTTAGAGGTCTTCGTGAGGCGTGGTCGGCGGTATATGAGTCTTAGGGCTCGTCGTTCTGTGACTCGGTGGAGATCTAGGTAGGCAGGGGAGGCGGTAAGGAGAACTGGGTGGGCATACGTGATGATGGGACGAATGCAGGTAGTGTAGATGCGGCCTAGTAAGTCGCTGGAGCAGTGGTTTAGTCGGCTGAGGGTTCTGAGAGAACGGAGGCGGGTACGGGCGATGGTCGTTGTTCTTTTGATATGTGGTCGCCAGGTAAGTTTGGAGTCAAGTGTGACGCCCAGATACTGGCAATCACGCTTCGGGCGTACTGATGATGGGCCTACGCGGACTGGTGTATTATAGAAATGAGTCATGTTGCGTCCGGTGGAGTTGAAAACACAGAGTTGGGTTTTGTCCGCGTTTACATTGATTCGCCAAGTGTTACAGTAGGCGAAGAAAGGCTCGAGGATTTGTTGTAATTTTGTTGTGACTTGCCAGTGTGCGCCTGCTGAAACCCAGTAGGCAGTATCGTCTGCGTACTGGGCTAGGCCTGCTGATTGGTAGGGCAGAGTTGGCGGCGGGGGGTGTCTTTAGTAAAAATGATATATCTCGCGAGTGACTCGAACGGGGTCGCTTAAATAACGGGATGTGTGTGACTTTTATTAACTGACGTTGCAGGGAAGGGAACCTAGATAAACAAGGTAATTTTAACAGTTTAATTGTAGGCCTACATGCATCCTGGAGACCTCAACAACTGTGTATAGAAATCAAGTTCAAACAATAATTGGTATCAAAATTGGTTACTCACTAAAATGAAAATACTCGTTTAATCTTAAAAAGTGAAATGTGTGAAAGTCGAATGTCCGAATGTCTGACGTCCTGTATATAATATTATATTTATTTTAATACCCGTTATGGTCAATCATGTGTTGGGCGCATACAAGTCTTAATAAAGGTAATTAATTCTATCGAAACGTCACGATAAATTTGTTTAAAAATCGACCGAACCTCAACAAACATTTTTAAAAGTTATCAAAAATTAATTTTATCAACGACTTATTCTGCCCTTGACCTATTCGTAGTATAAGTTACGGTAAAGTTCCAAAAAGGAGAAACGAAATAAGAAGAACTGAAGAAATCTAAAGGAAAAGTAAACTAACAAGAAAAGTTGAAAATAAAAAAAATAAAGCTAAACAAAGAAACGAAGTTTAAACAATAATTGTTATCAAAGAAGCAGATTTTTTCATATTGTACGATACATGTTCCGTCGGCAAATGAAGACACTGTATGTACAAAAATAAACTATAAAGTTTCTTTATTATAAAAACTTTATATATCGAATATAACGAGCAGATGTATATATATTTCCACTATATACAGTGGAAAACAAAATACAAGACACCAATTAAGTCAGTGTCACCAGCTTTAATTATCACAATTAAAGAGTTTGTATTCAACAAGATAGTCTCTTACAACAAATCAAATAAAAATTGTTCACATGCAATAAAAATGTCAATAATACACGCAATGTATTACAACTGTCCCGCTCAATGTCAATAATACACGCAATGTATTACAACTGTCCCGCTCAATGTCAATAATACACGCAATGTATTACAATTGTCCCGCTCAATGTCAATAATACACGCAATGTATTACAACGGTCCCGCACAATAATACACGCAATGTATTACAACGGTCCCGCACAATAATACACGCAATGTATTACAACGGTCCCGCACAATAATACACGCAATGTATTACAACGGTCCCGCACAATAATACACGCAATGTATTACAACGGTCCCGCACAATAATACACGCAATGTATTACAACGGTCCCGCACAATAATACACGCAATGTATTACAACGGTCCCGCACAATAATACACGCAATGCATTATAACGGTCCCGCACAATAATACACGCAATGTATTACAACGGTCCCGCACAATAATACACGCAATGTATTACAACTGTCCCGCTCAATGTCAATAATACACGCATGTATTACAACTGTCCCGCTCAATGTCAATAATACACGCAATGTATTACTACGGTCCCGCACAATAATACACGCAATGTATTACAACTGTCCCGCACAATGTGAATAATACACGCAATGTATTACAACAATCCTCCAGCTCAATTATAAAACACGTAACACTCCGCCACAATACGTTGAACCGCACTGTAATAATTCGCAACTCAAACTCACTGCGTAATCGCCCGATAATAACTAACTACCGTATAATACTACGAACCGCATTCCAATAAATCGCAACTCAAACTGACTGAGCGTCGCTGAGTACTTGAATTTATACCCCGCCGAAAATCCAGAACATTCCACATACTAGCATTAGCTCTACACTACGACGTAATTGATTGCGGCCTTGACACAGTCCGCGCGGCTGGCGGCGACTAGAAAAGTCTCGCGAATGCATGTTGGAATCACGTACGCACACAACGTCACAGCCGGAATCTTCTGGAACATTCGAGAAACGCGTAGATTGTTCTGTAATGTCGTAACAATATATATTTAAACAGCTGATTAATCGTATTTGACGCTAAAGAAAATTAGAAAAACTTTAAGCATCAATAATCAATGTACGCAGCAGGGCGCGTGAATGGACCACACACACACACACACACACACACACACACACACACACACACTCACACACACACACACACACACACACACACACACACACACACACACACACACACACACACACACACACACACACACACACACACACAGTAAAAGTACAAGACGAGTAGCACACATGATGAGAACGTGTCGTTTACCAATACAGTAGGTTACACAGCGCAGTGTCGGTACCGCGTGTTTGTAAAGCGACGTCGTAGATACTCTGGTCTCCCTCAATAGCATTCTTGGAGCATTTACTTGCGTTCTAATACTATTACTGTTAGGCCGGCTGCACACTGGAGTGACATTTTGTTTTGTAACGTTTTGGCGCAACACGTTGCAAAGCCTTGAGGTTCGGTGGAGAGAGGCTTGAGACATTTGCCCGCGACAAAACAATCTCTCGTCAGCTGTTCTAGTTGAGCTGTAACAGCTGGTTCGTGGGTTCGTGACATGCATTATTTTGCATCTGTTTCAGTTTCAACTACACCAACAGTTGTTTACTTTTTGTACTCAATAACAATTAATCATAATAATAAATACACTACAATATGCGAGAATCATAACGAAAACACTATCCACGTAGGGCTAAGTAAGTGTAATACAAACTTTGTGTGGTTAGAATTCAGCGCATGCGCAGTTCAAAACGTCGCAAGCTGTCTTGTTGCGAGACATAAATTGCACTAGCTTCGTCTTCGGTCGCGAGGGGTCTCGCGACGCCTCTAGACAATGTTGCAGCTAGTCCGAGGCGGTTTATACATTCTAACGGCAGTAGTGTCATCTGCGACGCTTTCTGAAACGTCAAGACGGTTTTGTCGCTAAAGAAAATGTCGCTCCAATGTGCAGCCGACATTTTTGCGGTATCTATAGAGATGTTGTAATTGTTTACTAAAATGACGTAAACTGTCACTGTCAACGTCAATAGAATTAAAACTAGCCGATATGTAAGACTGAGGTTCAAGAGGGTCTCAACGTAAAATACCAAACGTTTACGATGTAATCACGACAACCATAAGGGTACGACCGCACTGCAAGCAGGTTCAAGCAGTAAGCTGATTGAAGCAGCATTG
Organism: Magicicada septendecula; assembly: GCA_034769895.1. Taxonomy (NCBI): domain Eukaryota; kingdom Metazoa; phylum Arthropoda; class Insecta; order Hemiptera; family Cicadidae; genus Magicicada; species Magicicada septendecula. Next base: position 17,933,207 of record CM068368.1, read on the forward strand.
GGCTTCTAAGCAGGCTGACACAAGTAATGTTTGTTGTTAATGACCATGGCCACACCAAGAGCAGCACCTGCTGTGCAGCTCAACCTGCAAAAAAAAAACTAGTTTGATTTTACCTGCTTACACGCTCGCTTCAGTGTTGTCTTTTCGTAATTTTTTTAAAATGTTTACCATAGCGTTCAATAACGAAACCTTAATATAAGCTGTGTTCAAATGTACAGTACTGTGGGGTGTGTCAAATATACGAGGGCTATTTTCTTCTCAACCTCCGGTGAGTTGGCAAACCTGGTTCTGTTGACATAGCATCAATCTGATTGTTGATTAATGTTTTTGAGGCTTTGTTCTAACCTATAACCACTGGTTTTATAGTTATTTTGTCTATTACTGTGGTGACGACAGTTTAATTATGGCAACTACAATTGAAATTGCCTCCAAGTGTGAGATTTGGTCTGTTATTAGATTTATTCAAGCTGAAGGTCATAGTGCTGCAAAAATTCATTGAAGGTTGTGTAATGTGTATGGAGAAAATGTGATGAGTGATGGTTTAGTTCGGGAATGGTGTCGAAAATTTAAAGAAGGGCGAATTGATGTTCATGATGAAGGAGGGCAAGGAAGAACGTCCGTGCCTACTGATGATGTTGTTGAAAGGGTACACAGGATGGTTCGAGAGCGCCGTCGTTTCACAATTACTGAACTTTCTGCTGATTTTCCTGAAATTTCTAGGTCTGCTCTTTATGATATTCTTACTCAGAAGCTTGGGTATAGGAAACTCTGTGCTCGGTGGGTTCCCAAACCACGACAACACACGACCTCACGCAGCTTCACTCACTCAAAACCTGCTTCATGAATTTGGTTGAGAAGTCCTTGATCACCCACCTTATAGCCTAGACTTTGCACCAAGTGACTATGATTTGTTCACTGACTTGAAAAAGTGGTTAGGTGGGCAGCGGTTTGACTCCAATGATGAGTTAGTGTCCAGTGTGGCAGAATGGGTGACTACTCAGGCGCGAACATTCTAAAACATGGGTATAGAAAAGTTGGTGCCCCGCTCTGATGAGTGCTTCAACAATGGTGGTGACTGTGTAGAAAGGTAGTTTACATATATATGAAACTTTTGTATATAATAAAATTATTGATGCCATTCATGTGTCTGTTTATTGGTCTATCGGAGGTTGAAAAACAAACAGCCCTCGTATATTTTAATGACAAAAAAGTGTCAACTGCTGGTTGGGACGAGGTATTTTTTGTATCTTAAGATGCAGTTTTTCTAAAAGTAAACCAAAAGTTCCAACAGACATGCGCAAATACTCGAAAAACTTTTATTGGTCGTTCCTTAAAACTCATGATAGAGATTATAAAATTCACAAAGTTCATTTCATCGTAAATTTATTGGATGCGCCCATGCTCTCTGAGTGTCTGTTCCCGCTAAAAAAAGAGAAGTATTAAAAGTAATAAATTACACTTAAAAGTAGTAATTTGGCAAACCGATACAAAGCAGGCGGTATGACTGCTAGCAGGTGACTGCTTTTTGTGTGTCCACAGTACCAGCAGCTCAGCTCCATGCTGCTCTACTGCTTAAACCTGCTCAGTGCTCAAGCCTGCTCGAACCAGCTTGTTGTGTGATCGTACCCTAACAGTTCTACCTGTAGAGGCATTTCTATTTACAACCACTTAACAAGTGCTACGCTTTTTTCACAGTGTCCAGGGTGTATCCTTTGCGTTCCAATATTTACTGTTACAGCAGTCTCCACTGTAAAAACTGCAATGGCTTCTTTAAAATACATCCGTAGTTTGTACTAAAGCTAGACTATATAGAACATTAGTAAAATCGGTCCTGATGTACGGAATAGATCTGACCGGACTCCATATACAAGCGAGGAAAGTACGAGGTACGGCCTTACTAATTACGACGTGCCTTGTTTCAGAATGTTGAAAACCTTGGGGCAGTCCCTAGTTATGCGATTACAAGAGATTGCCTGCGGAAAGAAAGGATTTGCAGGCCCTTTGGGCTGAAGAGAAGAAATAGAGAAGAGACGATGTAGCGTTAACAGAATGAAAGCGGAAGCCAAAATAGTAGTGTATATGATGTTTTATTTAATGATGTTTGCAATGAGTTCTTTTCCGATGTTTATAAAACTATTTCTGTAGTCTATATATATTTCTTGTGTGGTTTTCATTAGAGTAAATACGTTATGTCCGACATAATTCTACCTTTTTTCTGCCGTTAAAAAAAATCAGTTTTATTTTGCCGGTAACCTGTAATATATGTACGTTTTGTGTTAGACTTTATAATAACCTCTTTCGCTAAGTCCACACAAAGAACTTCTATTATTGTGCTCTTGTTGAGCCTACTTTTGTATGCTTTCAACTTTTCATTGCTGTAATAAAACCAAGTGAACAGTTTGTTTATCCTACTTGTGCGGGAAGTATAAGTTCGCTCCGTTTCTCTCTTTCTCTCTGCTGTTATTTCAAACCGTTTTAAACTTGTGTAAGTTTTAAATCGTAGATCGTCGTTAGTTTGGCGGCAATTTCAGTTCAATAGTAAAGTGCTCGGTTTGCATTCTATGCTTAAGTGTGTCGTTTAGAGGTGGGCCCGTAATACCTATAACAGGTATTTTGGAACGGATATAACAGTGACTGAAAAGTTTAAATACCTGTCCCGATTCAACAATAACTGAAAACTGCCAAGTCGAAATACCCGTTCCGAGTCGCGGACCCCCCCCCCATACTCAACTAACGAATAAACAAGTAAACGAGTATTACGAGTATTACAAGTACACGAGTACAAAGCCAACTTTTGGTACTGAGTACTTCATTCTGCGCATGTGCCGATTTCCATACAAGTGCCGAAAAAATTCGTACTGATGTTACATTTATTCTCATGTGTTATGCAGATATATAATACAGATTATAAGAACAAATTATATATTATACTAGTCACCAACTTGGTAAATTTTCGAAAAAGCGAATTATATTGTGTTATAATCCACAGAATGGCTGAAAGTCCATAAGTTATAGTACTATTTGTTAATGTCATTTCGAAGATAATTTTAACTCACTGCATATCTCACTTAATTTTTTTTTACATTCTTTGTTGTGCTATTACGTAGACTCTAAACATTTCCTGAGTTCTGGAATTTTATTTGTTTAACCAAAATGCGATAAATAATTTAATATTGAATCTATGTCAGTTTGTTTCCTCCTAGTGAAAACAAAGTAGTATTCCTAAAGGGAAATAGGCTTATAAGTTCTCTTGTTTCTTATTTTATTTTAAACAGTAACAGCTTAATAAAGTCACAGTGTAAAGTAACACTGTTAATACTTTTAGTGTCAATTTATTTCTTATAACAAATTATATAATACAAGTATATGTTTAATAGGTATATAACAACAGGTATTTGTACGTGTTATGTTTTTGGAACGGTTTCGTTCGTACCTGTTATTTTCAAATACTAGTTTAGCACACCTCTAGTGTCGTTTTAAAATCGAATCGATCCAATCTCATCTAATCTACCGTCGCGGCAATACAAAACTCCCGGCTGAGGCCCCTTTTATACATCCGATTTATATCGTACGATAACCTACGATACAAATTCGTACGACATGTAGAACACACTAGCTCTGAAGCGTGTGTGGACTTACAGAATTCAGCTGTGGGGCTGTACAAAGAAAACAAACATAGAAAAGATACAAACCTTTCAGAACAAAGTAATCAGAAGCATATTGAATGCCTCTTGGCATATAAGTAACGACAACCTACATAGAGACCTTAATGTGGAATATGTCAGCGAAATAATAACAAAACCACATGATCTGGTATCGTAATAGAAAGCAATTAATATGTATGGATCCATAAAACTCTATGTGAGAGAAAGACAGAATGATCTTGGGGCTAGCCACTGGGCTTCAACCCATCACCCGTGAAGGAAACATGCAGGAGAAGCTGCTGGATGAGCTTGCTCAGTTGTAGCATTAAGGGTGGTGCTACGGGGTTCCTAGTGTCTATAGAGATTTTCATCTACCCTCGATAAAAAAATTAGGACAAAAACAAGTGGGCGTTTTATGCACTGTCGTGCGATAAATATATCGTTCCAAATTCAAAAAACGTACCGTGGTGACCTAGAAAATGCATCAGATAAAAAGTCGGACGAGTTGTCTAGATATATATGGGCCGTAATGGTTCCGTTTATGCACTCGCGCTACACCAGTGCTACCAACCTTCCTGCCAAGCGCGCGCCGCGAGCCAACTGTACCAAGTAACCAGCGATATGAATTTCTTAATTTGTGTTGTAAATATGGAAGAAATGAATACTGAAAGGATCATTGACCAAATCAGAACAGGAGAGCACTATGGAATTCCTATTCCGAAGATTATAAAGACGAACCGATGAGCGGCATACAACACGTACAGTTTCATTTTCAGTACTGATGATGGCAGCGCTGAAACGGTTCGGTCACATCCACTTCCTATATTTTATACGCACGACAGGAAACGGAGTAAAATCGTATGCAAAACTTGTCGTACGTTATGAATGGGATGCATTAAAGGGGCCTGATGTAAGGCAGGGTTTAGACAGTATCGTTATGACACACACACACACGCACGCACACAAAAGATTAGCGTAAAGCAGATCGTTAAATGCAGCTTCATTCTCCCTGATGTGGTATAGTGTAAGCTGAGCCTCGATTGAAGGGCGGAACATGGCACACACCTAATACTTAATGGTAGAAGAAGAAGAAGAAGAAGAAGAAGAAGAAGAAGAAGAAGAAGAAGAAGAAGAAGAAGAAGAAGAAGAAGAAGAACAACAACAACAACAACAACAACAACAACAAGAACAAGAACAAGAACAAGAACAAGAACAAGAACAAGAACAAGAACAAGAACAAGAACAACAAGGAGAAGGAGAAGAACAAGAAGAAGAAGAAGAACGACGACGACGACGTGTATGATGTGTGGCGTCATACATAGAACGTTGAAGAAAAAGACGAGAGAAGAGACAGGGCTTAAATTGTATAAAACAATGGCAGTGCCTGTTTCACTACATGGATCTAAAACATTCGTTCCTACAAAAAAAATTAAAAACCAGATTCAAACTTTGGAAGTGAAGTTTCTAAGAAGAACAAAGGGTTGCACGAGACAGGACCGTTTGCGCAATGAGGATATTAGAGAAGAGCTACAGGTATTCTCCATAAATGATAAGATTTAGACATTTCGCACGGAATGGTTACAGCATCTGGACAAAACGGAGGATGGACGACTACCTAACGTTGCGTTTCAAATAGACCCTTTGGTACAAGAGATGTAGGAAGACCGAGAGTGAGATGGAGAGACGCTCTGTGAAGACGGAACAGGCAAAGTGCCTACTCAGTGAGGTGAAGAAGTAGAAAAAGAAGAAGTAAAAGAAGAAAAAGAAAAAGGAAAACGAAAAACTAAAAGAAGAAGCTATAACAAAAACAAATATAACTTACCTGTAATTACTGTACATATTTAGAACATATTTCTTGAGAAGACAGAATAATTGTCGATACGGTGGGAAATGACAACTTAGTTGAGCCTCATGCTCAAAGAAAAAAGAGGAAGAAGAAAAAGAAGAAGAATAAGAAGAAGAAAAAAAGAAAAGAAGAAGAAGAAGAAGAAGAAGAAGAAAAAGAAGAAGAAGAAGAAGATGCTAATACAAAATAAGTTTAATCATACTTTGTTAATATACTCGTTGAAACCAGCAGAAACTTTGATATGACAAAAAATGGCAGTTAGTTGAGTTGAAAGAAAACAGTGTAGTAATACAGTAATACAGTTACTAAATATATACTATTTAAATATATCTAAATATATTTAATATATTATCTAAGTATATATATATTATATATTATTTTTTGTGTATGTGTGTGAGTGCGCGCGCGCGCCCCCTCGCTAGACGGTAGAGCAGGGAAATTCTGTCGTACTCACAGACCGTGAATATCAACCAATATTCTGACAAAACATTATTATATTTTTTTTTTGTTTTCAGGCAAACGAATTAAAAAATATTATCATCTAATTAGCGAGTAATTAATTAACAGACAGTGTGGTTGGATTTTACTCTCTTGCTGCTGATCCACGAGAAATGTATGGAAATTTCGCGAATAAATTTTAATTAAATATAAATAATCTCTATTTGATATTAAAATAATAGTGGTGTGGTAATTTGTGTTTTTGATAGTTCCCTAACATGTACTGACGTAATGATTTATTAGTTAACGATGTGTCATTATATATATATATATATATATATATAAATATAACTTTGTAAGCTACTCGTTGAGTTTCCTGTAGGTCTCTCATGTAATATTTTGATGGCATGTATTTTCACTTACAACTATTTTGTAAGCGAAATATTGAATTACAATTCAAACAAACCTCTGAAGATACAGAATAATTTCTGTGAAACGTGCGTCAGGTGAAAATAAAACTACTTACAGCGTATTTCGTTGAAAATATTTTATGTATAATTTCATATTTATTATTTCTTTGTAAGTAATAATATTAAAAATTATCAAAATTATTTACAACATTCAACTAAAATTAAAAAAAACCGCTCAATATGAGTTTGAGAAGATGCATAATAATTTCTTTGAAATGTGCGTCAGGTGTAAATAAACCTACTTACTGTTGTATTTATTTGAAGATATTACAATTTTATTTATTAGTTTGCTTTTATTCAGATAGTTTGCCCATCCTCAGCCAAGACGGAAATCCTAGTGCTTTACTTTCGAGGTGTATTATTTTGTCAGGGCTTTTTGTAGAACAGTTGTTAAGGTGACTAGGCTGCTGATCTACAGGTACCCGGGTTCAGTTATCGGATGCAACTCACAACCAAGGAGCGTTTTACGGCTCCCAGTTTGAATTAGCCTGTGAAGAAGAAGAAGAAGAAGAAGAAGAAGAAGAAGAAGAAGAAGAAGAAGAAGAAGAAGAAGAAGAAGAAGAAGAAGAAGAAGAAGAAGAAGTAATGTCTTATCAGAATAACGAACAATTATTTTTATTAATCTATTATTGCGTTTTGTGACGTAATGTAATGAGTTAGAAACAGTGAACAAAGTACTTTGTTTATTAATACAGGATAAAGTATAGTACTGTACAAACTGTTTACTGCTGAGTAACAAATAATTGAGTAAGAAATGCGTGTTACACTGCTGCTCTGCCCTCTGCTCTCTGCCTTCTTGATTTATTCAACGTGTACATTAAGTGAACAGACTGTACAGCAGAAACACTAGAAAATCACATTATCTATAGTAAGGAAATGATATTAATTTATTATATTTTAAAACATGGATGAAGTTAAAAATGAGTTGATATAAGAACAAAACTTTTGATTGTAATACATTTCTTCTTCTTCTTCTTCTTCTTCTTCTTCTTCTTCTTCTTCTTCTTCTTCTTCTTCTTCTTCTTCTTCTTCTTCTTCTTCTTCTTCTTCTTCTTCTTCTTCTTCTTCTTCTTCTCCTTCTCCTTCTCCTTCTCCTTCTCCTTCTCCTTCTCCTTCTCCTTCTCCTTCTCCTTCTCCTTCTCCTTCTCCTTCTCCTTCTCCTTCTCCTTCTCCTTCTCCTTCTTCTACTTCTACTTCTACTTCTACTTCGTCTTCTCCTCCTCCATTCTCCCTTCTCCCTCTCCTTATATATTTATTAGACAGATTTGGTGTTACACGATTACAGTGCTCAGCGTTTCTCGATCCTGCCGCACTTCCGTCACCCCACATTTTGTTTACTCGTATTCTTCGACGTCAATTTCGACTACTTGTAATGATACTCGGGCACTTGGGCTAGTTTCTTGATTTTTTGACTATATTTAACGTATCGAAATTCGTGGACGCGCGGTATCCTTCAATCCTTCAACTGTACATCTGTATACAAACTCATCGCGTACAATTTGTTCAGCCAGCAACCAAGATTATTCATTACTATACAAAAGTTTCGGCACAAGTAATGAGAGGAGTCGTTTGATTCCTTACACACACATTCATCACACACACACACACACACACACACACACACACACACACACACACACACACACACACACACACACACACACACACACACACACACACACACACACACACACACACACACACACACACACACACACACACACACACACACACACACACACACACACACACACACACACACACACACACACACACACACACACACACACACACACACACACACACACACACACACACACACACACACATGACCGTATTTCTTTCAAGCGTTCAGTCTTGCGACTGACCCAAGTCTTGGGACCTAAACACGTTACACCTCATTGTATCTCCCACTTATCTATCCTTCTTCATTGCCTCCCTAATAGCTTCGTCCCTTGATAAAAATTTTAACCCTTATTCTATTACGTTTTTCATGTTTTCCATGCTACTCTTCATTCGGTATCCTTTCCGTGTATTATATAATATAATATAATTTGTGTTTTGTATACTTCTTTAAATTATAAATACTTCTGCAGGATCAATTTAATTGAATTATATTATTGTGTTTTTTGGTGAATGAGGTGTTTTCTTTTACCAAAAAACACAATAATATAATTAAATTAAATTATACTTGCAGAAGTATTTATAATCTGAAGAAACATACATAATACAGAAAACCTGCAGAAATATTGAAGAGTTACGTACACAATAAAGGTGAATATAATTTGTATTTATATTTCGAAGATGACAGTTTGAAACTGTTGAAACAGTGTTAATACTGTATATAAAAACCTATATAAACATATTCTTCTTATTACGTATTAATAGTAATAAAACTTTTCGTACAAAAATATATTTTATTATTATTAATAATATTTCATTACTTTCTGCTACAGTCCGTTTCTTGATGTATATAATACTATAATACTTATAACTATTTTACCTCAAGATGTATTTTTTCCTTTAGGGACATGTTTCGGGAGATCCTGTTCTCCCATTTTCAGCCTTCGCCATCTTGCTTCTGGTGCAGTATTTGTGTGTTGGCTTCTGGATGTTATTATGGTGGTTTGTTGGTCTTTGGTCCTTCAATGTTGCATTATTGTGTGTGGTTGTGGTATCTGTTTTTGTATTTTGTGTATTTTCGATATTGAGTGCTTTGAATATTGTGTCATGTTTTGTATTGACTTGTATTTGTTCTGGTATTAATTTGTTTTGTGTTTTATGTTTGTAAATCTGTAAATTTTCCCATATGTTCATTATGGTGCCTTTGTGTGGTATATGTTTTATTAGTGTTACATTGGTTATGTCTGGGAATTCATGTCCTGTGTTTATTGCATGTGTGGCTAAATTGGATTTATATATGTTTGGTTTTTTGTATGCATTTAGGTGTTCAAAATAACGTTTTTTCAGCTGTTTTTTTGTTTGTCCTATATAACATTTATTGCAATCTTGGCATTCAATTTTGTATATACCGTTGGTTGTTGTATTATCTTTGTTGTGTGAGCTATTTAGATTTTGTAATTTATTTTTATTAGTTTTGTATGCTATTTTTATATCTGTGTTTTTAAATAGTTTTGTTAGTTTTGTCATTTTATTATTTATATATGTGAATGTGGCCCATTTTTTGTTGTTGTTATTATTTATGTGTTGTTCAGTTTAATTAATTCTTAATTGTTCAGTTTTTATTTTGTATTTGATTTTATTTTCTATTTTGAAAATCAAACACAAAATAAAAACTGAACAATTAAGAATTAATCAAACTGAACAACACATAAATAATAACAACAACAAAAAATGGGCCACATTCACATATATAAATAATAAAATGACAAAACTAACAAAACTATTTAAAAACACAGATATAAAAATAGCATACAAAACTAATAAAAATAAATTACAAAATCTAAATAGCTCACACAACAAAGATAATACAACAACCAACGGTATATACAAAATTGAATGCCAAGATTGCAATAAATGTTATATAGGACAAACAAAAAAACAGCTGAAAAAACGTTATTTTGAACACCTAAATGCATACAAAAAACCAAATATATATAAATCCAATTTAGCCACACATGCAATAAACACAGGACATGAATTCCCAGACATAACCAATGTAACACTAATAAAACATATACCACACAAAGGCACCATAATGAACATATGGGAAAATTTACAGATTTACAAACATAAAACACAAAACAAATTAATACCAGAACAAATACAAGTCAATACAAAACATGACACAATATTCAAAGCACTCAACATCGAAAATACACAAAATACAAAAACAGATACCACAACCACACACAATAATGCAACATTGAAGGACCAAAGACCAACAAACCACCATAATAACATCCAGAAGCCAACACACAAATACTGCACCAGAAGCAAGATGGCGAAGGCTGAAAATGGGAGAACAGGATCTCCCGAAACATGTCCCTAAAGGAAAAAATACATCTTGAGGTAAAATAGTTATAAGTATTATAGTATTAATAATATATATAAAATCTAATATATTATTAATAAATATACAAGAATAATTGAGTAAACAAAATATAAATGTAAATATATTCTAAAAAACAAATATAATTGGTTTATTATTAAAAAAAAAAACACACACACAGGCCTATATATACATATAAATAAGAATATTACTTATTGACCGTATTAATTATGGTTTCTAGTTCATGTTGAGTTTCGGTCTAATAAAAATGGAGTTTTTATGCGACGTTTCGAGATTTATTTTATCTCATATTCATGCCTACAACATAAAATATAAAGTAGTATAATTGGAATGAAAGTTCTATATACGCTAGATAGTAGTATATAAGTTGTATGACATTAACAATGGTGTTGTGTTGTATAGAATAACTAATAGTATATACTGTCACCGGACAAAAGGCTTGCCGCATGACAAATGGCGCCAATCGTACACTCTAGTTATTTTGGTGGCCCTAAAAAGGACCGAGAAGCGAGAACGGTGATGTTGGTCGTGCCGCGCTGAGATGTTCGGCGGCTGCGCCCGCTGTTTGTGGCGTACTGCAGTCCTCCTCTTCTTTCGGCACCGGTTGTAGAGTCGGCTGCCGGCCCAGCGAAATCCATCGCTGGCGCGGAACTGGAGGGCGAAGACGCAAGAACGCCGGAAGGTGGAGGCACTTAGTTGGGAGAGTACTGTGTGTTAGTTATATTGTGTGAGAGTGTAGTGTGTAGCCATACGCGAGCGGGAGAGGTAGATGGATGTGGCCGTTATAGTTGTTCTGGGGCATCTTTATTTACTCATTTTACTTTGTTTTGTTTATTTCTTCATATTGTTCTGCGACGTTCTTGCGGGGGGGGGGGGGCGGCCAAGACTGGGACGTGTGACGCTGTTCGCCAAGGCTGTTAGGTGGCGACAGGGAGCCGTCAAAGGAGGCGGAAGGAACAGATTTGGATTATAAGCGGGTACGTAAGTGTGGGGAACTAGAGCGTGTGTTTACTGTGGTGAAGTGAAGAGAGTGTGGGGGAGTTTTATCGTGTGTTGATTATTGAGGCTGCTTTAGGAAGACGGGGCGCTACTGTCGGGGAGAGATAAGTCCTTGGCGGGGAAATAGTATGTATTACTGCTTAAGCCGGTCTGTGTCGTTGACGCCGGCATGGTTGGAGGCGAGGGGGAGGACCATTGGCTATTGCGAGGAGGCGATTTAGTAGGTAGGAAGGTCGGCTTGTATTGCGGGTGTTTCTATAATTGACGGGACTATCGTTTGTATGGAATTGCGGCGGGAGGCTGTGCGGGAATACTTCCCAGTTGAGTTTAACGAGGAAGGAATCTAGGTCAGGGAAGCGGGTGTTAAGCGCATACAGGGCGGCATTGGAGGTCTTCGTCAGGCGTGGTCGGCGGTATATGAGTCGTAGGGCCCGTCGTTCTGTGACACGGTGGAGATCGAGGTAGGCTGGAGAGGCAGTAAGGAGAACTGGGTGGGCATATGTGAGGATGGGTCGGATACATGTAGTATAGATGCGGCCTAGTAAGTCGCTGGAGCAGTGGTTTAGTCGGCTGAGGGTTCTGAGAGAACGGAGGCGGGTACGGGCGATGGTAGTTGTGCGTTTGATGTGTGGTCGCCAGGTAAGTTTGGAGTCAAGCGTGACGCCCAGATATTGGCAATCATGCTTCGGACGTACTGATGATGGGCCAACGCGGACGGGCGTTGTATAGAAATGCGACATGTTGCGTCCAGTGGAGTTGAAAACACAGAGTTGGGTTTTGTCCGCGTTTACTGTTATTCGCCAAGTATTACAGTAGGCGAAGAAAGGTTCTAGGATTTGTTGCAATTTGATTAGGACCTGCCGGTGTGCGCCTGCTGAGACCCAGTAGGCAGTATCGTCGGCGTACTGGGCTAGGCCTGCAGATGGGTAGGGTAGAGTAGGCGGGGGGAGGGGTGTCTTTCGTAAAGATGATATAGAGTAGCGGGCTAATGGCGGAGCCTTGGGGGACACCGGCATTAAGGTGGAAGGGTGCCGAGAGATGCTGACGGACTCGGACTTGTGCCGTGCGGCCATCCAGGAACCATTTGATGATGGTTGGGGGAAGTGACATCCGAGGATCTTAAAACGGAGGCCATTGTGCCAGACAGAGTCGAAGGCTTTGCGGATGTCGAGTAGGGCTAAGATGGTCGGGCGTTTGCGGGCCGAGTTGTCCTGGATGGCGCTGATAACCCGAACAAGTTGATCATATATGTTGTAACCAGGGCGGAATCCGCCCTGGGTACTGGGGAGGACGCTATGAGTTTGTAGGTGGGGATGTATCCTGGCGACGAGGATTTTATCGAAAAGCCTGGAGATTGCAGGGGTTAGAGAAATCGGGCGATAGTTCGACGGGAGGCTGGCGCTTTTGCGAGGTTTGGGGAACATGAGGACATGGGCGTGTTTCCAGGCCCGCGGGACGTAGCCGAGGTGGAGACTAGCTGTGTACAGATGGGCTAGGGCTTCGATAGCAGTGGCGGGGAGCGCTTTTAAAATTCGGTTGGGTATTCCGTCAGGGCCGGGGGCAGTATTTCTGCATTTACTAAGTCGGTCTTACTAAGTCGGTCTTTGATGTCGTCTGGGTCGATGGGCCGCTCCAGCGGATGGTCGTGGTCTGCGGTCAGGATGTTGTATGGGGTGAAGAGGTCTGAGTGGGTGGATAAAAAAGTGTCTATCGTATTTTCGGCGATGGCGTCAAAGTCCGGGCTAACGGGATGGCTATGGATGGTCTGGAGAGAGTCCCGAAAGGCAGCGGCCTTCTCCTCATCGCTGACGAGAAGGCGGTCGCCTGACTGGAGAGGGGTATCGGCTTTGGGCGGGTTGTGTAGACGTTTGACTTGTTTCCAGAATCTGGGTGTGTCGTTGTGGAAGGAATCCTGTACTGAAGTACAGAGGCTCTCAATGCGGGAAGATCGAAAGTCTTTTATGGCGATCTTGACGGCATTTGAAAGTCTCCTGTATTCCAAGCAGAGATGCTCGTTCCGCCGATCTCTGTTTAAGAGGCGGCGGATCCAGCGTTTCCGGCGTATCAGTGTAAGGACCGGGGGAGGGAGCCTGAGCTGGGAGTAGCGGACATGTTTCGTCGGTATGGCTTGTGCCATCGCCGTCTGAATCGATGTCGTGAGGAGGTCATTGTAAGCGTCCGTTTGTGTGGAGGTGGTGGGTGGGGCTGGAAGAGGAGATATAAGGGAAGCTAAAGCGTGAGAGAAAAGAGGCCAGTCGGCAGCGTGAAAGTCTGTTACGGCCGTCGTGCGGGGTTCCAGGGTGGGGTATTTAACGTGGCCGTAGGAAATTACTTGTAGAATAGGGATGTGGTCAGAGCCAACATCCGGGCCTTGGGAGATCCCGCTTATTTTACGGGAGATGTCGGCTGAGGTAAACAGCTTATCTGGACATGTAGGTCGTTGGGCCGGAGTTACCGGCTGGCGGGTAAACGGGGTACGATGGTGCCTGAGACCGAAGTTATTGACCGCCTGAAGCACACTCGTACCTCGGGCGGTGTTATAACAGTCTCCGAGTTGTCGGTGGTGGGCGTTTAGATCTCCGAAGAGAAGTAAACGGGGGTAGGTCATGGCCAAATGATGGAGGTAGTTGACGTCTAGGTCGGCACGTGGGGGGCAGTAGTAGGTTGCTATGAAGAGGGGAGGGGAGTTTGCGAAGCTGAGTTTGACTAGAAGTGAGCCAGTCGGGCTGTTTGGTAGGGGTACTACTTTCGCTCGGAGAGAGTTACGAACGAGTATCGCAACTCCTCCCGAGTGAGATCCGTTGTCCTGCCTGAAGAGGGTATAGCCCGGAAAGAACAGGCGATGTCTGGCAGTTAGATAAGTTTCGTTGAGGGTGGCGACGTCTGTATGGGATTCCTGTAGAAAGAGGAGGAGTTCATCTCGTCGAGCCCGGAGGCTACGAACGTTGAGATGAAGAAGGGTGAGATGGTTTTTGTGGATTACGCTGCCGTCTTCTCCCATCTAAGCTTATCGCTTGGATTTGGAGTGAAGGATTGTAAGGCCTTCAGGGGTTCGGTTAAAAAGCGTCCTCGTGTCAAAAAGTCGTTTAGTGATCTGGTTTACACTTGTACGGAGTTTGTTGTGGGAAACGGGTTCTGTTACGTTATAAATGACTGCGATGAGGGCGTCAAAGACTGATCGAGTCATGTCTGTTATCATTTTTTGAACGTCGGTCATCATCGACTGAAAGAGGCCGAGGATAGTCGTCGTGTCAATTGTTGTTGGAGTAGAAGGAGCGTTGGGGGTTTCAGGAGTAGTTTCGGTTTCGGCGGGTTGGCCATCGACCGGTTGAGGTAAGGTGGGGGCGGTTTGTGTAGGTGCGGAGGCGGTGGCGATAGCGGTATTGAGAGAGGGGAAATCTGTGGGTTGTGGTTTCCACGGGTTTGCTTTAGGTGGTGATGCGGGTATTATCGGGACGACGGGGGCTTGCGAGGCAGGGACCGGTGTCTGTTTTGGATATTTCGGGCATTTAGTTTGGCCCGTGAAATGGTCCGTGGAGGAGTTACAGGTCGCACAGAACGGCGAGCTGAAGTCATGGTTGGTATGTGTGCTCAAAATTTTTTGCCGGCCCGGGTTTTATTAACTAACCGGGATCGCTGATTGGCTCGCTCCGAATGCTGATGCCGGATTGGCTCGCTGTGTCCACCGCTGGTACCGGAGAGCAGATGTTCGCATACCGCTGCCGCCACAATACATACTGTTACTATAGTATATATATATATATATATATATATATATATATATGTAGCTTACTATAAATATACATACATATTGTTGTAATATATAGGATGATTCAAAATTGCACGGCAATTTCTTATTTCTATAGCTAAAAATAAGAAAAAAGTCCATATGAACATAGGTGCGAAAACGGTTCGTTAGCGAGTTACGGCTCGCGAACCACGGTAAAAGTCCCACGGTACAGTTCTGCTCCCACGGTATAATGACGCCATACTGGAATTCTTGAAGTTTAAAGTGAAGGGTAAATTTGGTGTTTTCTTATGTTTTTTGATCTGAAAAATTGAATAAAAGAGGTGTAGCTCTATCTCAATTAGTTTCTAAGAAAAACTGTGTAAAACACAAAACAGTGGAAACAGAATAATCACTGTTGCACAACACTATAAAAATTATTCCTGTTAGCGTTTCCAAGCTTCACAGCTCATCGTCAGATCGGAAATAACATAAGTTAAGCATTAACATAACATAAGTTAAGAATTAACTTAAGTTATTTCCGATTTGACGGTGAGCTGTGCAGCTTGAAAGCGCTAATCGGAATAATTTTTTATAGTTGTGTGCAACAGTGTTTATTCTTTTTGTGATTGTAACCAGTAACACAACTTTCTTAATTAAAAAAAAAGTGGAGTCGGAAAATACACATTTTTAGATTTGGGCAAACAAATCTAACGAATAACTTCGTTAATTTGCCAATAAACAAATAAAACTTTCTAACTAACTTTGCAGAGAATTTAATTACGAAAAATTTGATGTGTACAATCTCTATTAAAAATAAGTACAAATTTGAGAAATATATATGTGTATATTATATATATATATATATAGTAATTAAACTAAGTTACAAATGATGAATGTTTAAATAACCTCCATGTTGGAAACGCCAATTTGTAATAAAACAAATATATTCTAATTTTGGGTTAATAAAATTTTTATTATTTATTTTATTTTATGTTTTTTAATAATTAATTACTTTAAATTTTTAATTATTTTAGATGTTTTTATTGTTTTATTGTTAGTGTTCGGTTATTAAAAATACTGATTAATAACTGTGTATGCTCTGATGAAGGATTATTTGTTTTTCCGCGTTAAATGGATTGTCGTGGCCAAATCGATTGCATGTAGCGGCCGATTCAGTATCTTTATTTCTTCTTCTGCTCGTTCCTTTCCCTCAGAAGTTCTCGTTGAGTATTTAATACTTAATGTATTTTAATTTAGTTCTCAACTAACCAATAAAACAATGTTTTAAAACAATAATTATGTTTATTATGTCCAAAGTAATTATTTGACTTGCATCGACTAATTCGAGTCGGAGTCGAGACTAGATTCCAGGTCGATTATTACATATACAAAATTATTCAAATTAGATTATTATATTATAAGGATTCTTTGAACTGTAGAAATAGTCAGGAAAGGCAAGAGAATTCAATACTTACAAATATAAAAACTTATTCATTAACAAACAAAATAATAAAGTATAGTGTATAGAAACATTTAAATATTACAATCCAGCTGCTTGTTCTGACATCACTCGTCTCCTCTAGGTTGAATATCGTTCGACTCAAAATGACAAGATTCTTGAGTTGTTCTGCGATGTAAATTCAGCTCCGAGATTTTACTTCGAATAAACGTATCAGTTGGTTAATTCCTCTTCTGTGATGCCGCTATTGGAATATCCACAAGTTGTAGTGTGTAGTTTTATTCCTCCGCTGGATTTTGTTCGGTAATAGGTGTGTTGTGTCAAATGGTTACTGCCAATAAATTGCTGGTTATATTAGGTTAAATTTATTCTTCAATCTCGTCCATACGTAGTGACAGCTCGATTTAGTGGTGTTTAATTTAGTTTTGTGATTTTGCAGAACAATATGAAATATACAGACATCACACACTACAACCAAACAACATATTAAATGACCAATTACACTATAGATCACATATACTTTTTGATACACTTGTACAAACACACACTTTGAATCCCAGCGCCAATTCCCTCCCACCAGCAACCCCCACCACACACACCTACAACCCATAACGGTTACTTTGTACAGACATTCTGTATTTCAAATCCCACTGAGGAAGACGGACACCACGTCGAAACGTTTGGGACAAAAAACCAAAAGTAAGTGTTCACTTGTGAAAGTTTGTATATATATAATGGAAATTATTACAACAAAGGCTATAACTGGAGGTAGGATATTAAATTAAAAGATTAAGATTTACTATTGTCTTATTACTTTATAATATAAAATTGTTTATTAAAAATTTGTCTTTCAGTAATTGAGTCTATGCCTTGTTTTACAACTATGTTACTTGTTGCTATGAATTCCGCTGTTTGCGTAGCTTCTCGACGCAGTTCGACTGGACCGCTGCAACACTGCCCGTCGACCGTTCGAAGATCACTAACACTGACAATTCACGTCGTTGCACCCACGCACACTGCGATACGAACTGTTACTGTTTACAATATAAATTTCCTTAATCTTCACTTAATCTCAGGGATTTAAAACTGGGTAAAATAGATCTGGGTGTATTGATCTTACACAAACTTTGGTTTCTTGAAGTGTTCTCGCGTAACTATCAAAATATCTCGGTAGATATTTTGTCCCTAACGGATATCTTCCACTATATGCGAAAAGCACTAGAATGATATATTTTTTATTTGAGTTCTGTGAGTGGCATTAGTTACGAAGATCTCGAACAGTGAACCAACGTCTAAGTTTAAATGAAAACGACCTGTCTTGTCACGAATAACTCGTGGCAGCAAGTACGTCTTTCTATAACGAGTCCTTAGAAGAAACTGAGCGAAGTGCTCTCGACAGAGGACCAACTCAAATAATTTTTAGACCTTCTGATTGGTTGAAACTGTAGCAACGTCATAGATGAGAACACAGATAGACTGAAATCAGGCTTAAACACTGTCCGATTCTGCAAAGGCCTGTCTAGATTTAATCTACAAATTTTATTACTTTCTAGGTGATAACGAGAATAAAAGAAGATTGAATTCATTAAAAAAACCATATAAAAATTATAGTTGTGGAGAATTGATTATATGGAAAATGTAGCTCATAACCATATAAATGTAGCTCATTCCAAGTTTCAGAACGAAATGCTAATTTTCCTCGAAGTTATTAAATAAAATGTAAATCAAACGCGCACCCGCGCACTTACACACAAATATTTCAAATTACATAAAAGAGAATACAATTGTGAACATTTTGACATAAATACTTTTTTAAACATAGCTTGTTTCAAAACTTATGACTACTTTACAAAGAAAGAACAAAATCAATTTAAAACATGTCTATGGCCATCAGAAAATGGTATATAGCATTAGTATACCACTTAAATGAACTTTGTATCCTGTGTACTGTTGCAATATATATATGCAACAATACATATATTTGCATACTTGCCCAGGGCGGTATGTTTGTAAATATTTAGCATAGAAAAATATATGGTGAACAGTTTTTAACAATATTATGCAGGATAAGAATTGTCAGAAGGCGTACACCTGCCCCCGCGAGTGAATACAGCGCTTGTGTGTGTGAACGCAAGCTACGACAGGCAAGAATCTACAATGGAGTGATGCGTACGAATTCTCTGTAATCAGGTTTTAACCGGATAAAAATAAACTAATTAATACGTTTTAAACCTGTGAATAAAGACTTACCCCAATTATAAAGACACCATTACATTAAGGAATTTGTAACGAATATGGTGATGAAAAATTATTGCAGAAATTTGCAATAATAAAGACGCCAGGTAATTTAATGTTAATTACTAGTGTAATTAAATAGTAATTAATAATTTTGTTATATGTGAGTGACCAGGAAAAAATTACGCAAAAGATGATATCGCTCGTGCTACGAGGATGTTTACGAAATCGCGAAAATGAGCCAAAAAGTGATTTGTAATTAAAAGGACGCTTTGCATGAAGTGACAATATCTAACAGGTCGAAAACCGTCCTGGACTTGTCAGATTGCCGTCCAGTATAAATACCACCGGCAATTTTGGGGCGGTGTCAGAGACTCAAGAAATCTTCACACAACGTCACGCTGCCGGTCTGCCGACCGATCGACATCTTTACCACACACACCAAGACTTATGGAGGAACTCTGGACCATCACAAACAACAACCCGTAGAGACAGAGAACACAGCATCGACATAATCATCATCATCAAATTCTCAGGATTCAGGACACACGCGCGCGCGCGCGCACACACACACACACACACACACACACACACACACACACACAAAACCGTTGGCAGTACGCAGGTGATGAATAAACAATTATATTTTTGTTAGTGAAAAGAACTCTCAAAAGAAACTTATATATATGAACAGTAAAGACTTAAACTTTTAAATATAATTACTGTACATAAATTTAAAGGGTAGTTAAAGAAAAGAATTTAATTTAACAAGAAAATTTAAAAATACGAATTTTTTGTTGTATATTAAAATTTGGGTGTGTAAATAGAAATAAATAATAGGTTGGAAGTAAATGTTTTTTTTAAATTTTGTTTATAGCAACAATCAATTTTATTCTTGAGATTGAATATTATTTTTGTTTGTAAATGAGTTGGTATTATTTAAAATTTGTGTCAAAGTCAGACACACTGAAATAAAAAGGTTTACATACTTTGTTTAACATGTCTGTTTAGCTAGTAAGATTATATTATGGTTATTTATTTTATACGTCATGAACAGCATAGAAGGTTACATTGTATTTGTGTAAACTTATAAAAGAAAATATTTTTATTTATCTAAGATTCAAATTTTTTAAGATTTGCATATTTTCTATTAATATTAATAAATCATAGAATGATTATTTTGAAACGGTTTTAATTAATTATTTCATGTCAACATCTCACTCCTCTTTGAAAATTATTTAATTATTGTGCAACGACATATACTTGACGCAACGAGAATAAAAAAATATCCTGCGACCTGGCCGGTGTAATACACTTCATAATTGCGTTGAATACATGGTAATGTATTTGTGTGAATTTTTGAAATACTTGTAACGTTGCAATATTATATATATGCAATATATATATATATACACACACACACACACACACACACAGCGGTTATTCGGCTGTAGTAGTAATGTACAATCTGCCAGTCACTCGACGCCTCCTCGTATCAATAGCAAGATGAACATGTAGTGTAGAGACGCCGTAGCAAATGCTTGACATTTGTATTGAACGGATTATCGATCGGAAGCAGCCTCTTGAACCTCATACAGTACAGATGCAAGCGGTTTGCACACTGTAACAGGCTTTCCCTCTCCTCTCTCTTTCTCCCTCCGAGCTATATATACATGTACTTGTAGATTTCGTAACCAAAACACGAGTTTGGATATTTACGTGTATGCTGACGATGCAGTCTTAATATACAAAACAGAGGATAAGTTGCAGTATTCTTTACATCATTTAAATCATATTTGTAAACAATACGATTTTCAATTATGTAAGCAGAAAACGAGAAAGGTTTTAAAAACACACAAACACTTGATAGGTTTCACAGTTTGTTATTTATCTCTGGCAGCTGTTTCAGCTTATTAAGCTATTCTCAAAGAGATCATAGAAACAACGTTGTTTCTTAATAAGGCTGAAAGAGCTGTCAGAGGTAAATAAGAAACTGTTAAACTTACCAAGTGTTTGTATGTTTTTAAAACCTTTGTATTAATCTGTTTCACCAAGTGCCCAACGAGCCAACGAGCCATCAATCAATTATTGAGAAAAGAAAAATCATGGCTTTTCCGGGGGGGGGGGACTTTCAGTCAGATCAAAAATTGTTCTTGAGGGAACAGTTGTGGAACAAGTCTCTGACTTCAATTACCTGGGTTGCTGCACTATCAGTATTGGGAATGACACAGGCCGAGGTATCACTACAAAAAATATCGGAGTTTCAGATGAGTTTCAGTGTGGCGTCACACATAAAACGTTGAGGACAAAGACAAGGAAAAAGACAAGGCTTAAATTTTATGGCAGTGTCTGTTTCACTATATGGATCTGAAACGTGGATTCCTACAAAAAAGATTAAAAACCAGATTAAAACTTTGGAAATGAAGTTTCTGAGAAGAACAAAGGGTTGCACAAGACAGGATCGTTTGCGCCATGATGGTATTAGAGAAGAGCTACAGAGGTATTCTCCATAAATGATAAGATCCAGACACATCACAGGGAATGGTGACAGCATCTAGACAGAATGGAGGATGGACGACTACCTAAGGTTGCGTTTGAATATAGACCGTTTGATACAAGATATGTAGAGATAGAGATGGAGAGATACTCTGTGAAGACGGAACAGGCAAAGTGCCTTCTCCGTGAGGTGAAGAAAAAGAAGAAGAAGAAGAAACAGAAGAAGAAGAAGAAGAAGAAGAAGAAGAAGAAGAAGAAGAAGAAGAAGAAGAAGAAGAAGAAGAAGAAGAAGAAGAAGAAGAAGAAGAAGAAGAAGAAGAAGAAGTTGTAATAGGAAATCCTGTTTCGCAAGTTAGTTACGCCGTTTGTGTTTCATAAATTCCTAATACCGTCTTCTTCTCCAGCGTGAGGTTGCAGTACCAGTCTGGCCCAATGTCTTCTTTCTGTTGCCATCATATAGTACATGGTATATGATTTGGATCATATTTATGTTAGATTGTATTCATTTGTATTTTTGTAAGACAGTAACGCACTTTTCAAAGTTTTAAATGTTTACAATAGTCTTTCTTCGACTTTGTTTTTGCGTCCACGCTTGCGTGGCACTCTGAACGTCTTCTTCCTTCACCTACGAATTCTCATCCTTTTGTAACTCTTAGTTAATAACTCCATCACCTTTCGGCTTTTAACTCTATTTGTCGTTTAGTTATTGAGGAAGGTAAGTAAGGATAGATAATTTGGGTTCAACATTTACACACGTGTCAAAAACCAAAGGTGCTGACATTTAGGAACTTCCCATGAGAAGTTCTCCGACTGTTCTCGCTGTTGGAAAATTACAGATTTTTATTAAATTACTTTTCTTTACTGCTACAACAATTACGTAACGGTCTCGAATAGTCGTCAGGTAATTGTTGTACACGTTTCTCGGCTAGCAGAGCAGGTGCAGGTCTCTATATCGACTCACCAAGGCCGTGCGCTCAAGTAGCTTCCAGACTGTTGGAGAGCACTCTTAACTGCGCACATTATGCTCGCACGCCGCCAAAAAGTATGGAAAATTATTCTGGAACATTTACGTGACCTATATAAGCAATAGCGGCCGGCTTGGAAGTTATTTACACCCGACAATATTGTAGAGTGCGGATCAAATGATTGACGCTGGTTAGTGGAAAGAGATTATTGTGTTAATATTTAGCGCGATACTCTGATAGTTGATATTATTATCATTGCGTGTGGAGAAATTTAATTTGAATTACTGTAGGAGAACTTGAATTGCTGTACTGTGCTGTCGGCGCGGGTTCGATTCCCGCCGGGGCCATCTGATTTAGATACGACCGTTACCCCTCGCAAGGCGATGGCAAACCAGCGAGAGGTATCCTGCCTATTATAAGCCCTCCTCAACTATGCCGTTCGGAGCCGGCGTTAAACTGTAGGCCCCATATACCTGTGAGACACTCCGTAACACACGCACCACGGATATACGAGGGGAAAGTATAAACCAGTCGAAAGACTGAAGAACCCAATAATAACTGTAGGAGAGTGTCTTGTTGAGTTCTCATTGTTATTTATGAGTAACGAAAGCTGGTAATTAGCGGTTTCGTTGGTGTCTGTGTTTGTTTCCACTGTAAAATACGGCGATCCGTAAGACTGTCGTAACATTATTAATGTTAGTCTTAATAGTTTAGCAAACTCGATCAAGTGTACCGTGAGCGCATGTGTTTGGTTTTCAGTTACTCACACTTGAAATTTGACACTTGACAGTTTCTTTGTGTTAGAATTTTCTCACAGTCTTACACTTGTAAAAACTGTACATATTTTATATACTTGACATTTATAGTACAAATAAACTTGTATAAAAGCAAAGACTAGATTCATACGTGGGTATATTGTGCAACAGCAGTCAAAGCGTATGCATTGCTATGTGGACACGACTTATGGCACAAACTGGCAACACTGTTCCTGTACTCCAGTCCGTTTGCAATTTCAATAAACTTTTAAATTTACACAAAGGTTTTGTAAAATATATAAAAACACTTGGTACGTTTCACAGATTTTATTTAACGCTGTTAAATATTTTATGAGTTAAATATATAATCTGTGAAACGTACCAAGTGTTTTTATATATTTTACAAAACCTTTGTATTAATATGTTTCACCAAGTGTCCAACGAGTCATCAATTAATATTTTAAATTCATGCTTTCAGTATCCAAGCCACTTATACGTATATGAATAGAATAAAATTTACCTCTTTTATCCGTCTAGTAACTTTTCCATTTTTATATTTCAGTACGCGTTTTTGGACATATGTCCCATCTTCAGGTGTAATCCCTCAGTAAAATTCCTCAGATAATTAAAACAAATTACGTATAATTAACACACATCTCGTAAATAAATATAAAATGTATGAACGCGGAACACACGCGGTGTTGTTGGTGCGCACCACGGTAACACTATAATCGACTGTTATGCTTACGTTGTTATTGACTGTGCGCTACGGACATCGTCTTGTAATCTTATCGCTGTGTCGTATAGACGAATTGGACTGAAATTTCATCCAGCAGGACTTCTTTGGTGTTTTTATTTTTAAAGGCCTTATATATTTCAATCTCCTAGATAGCACTTATGTATCTGCCTTTTTTACATATTATATGGAGGAGTTGAAAGTTAGTCTCGAACTTTACTGAGAGATTACACCTGAAGATGGGACATATGTCCAGAAACGCAAAGTGAAATATAAAAAAATAAGGAAAAGCCACTAGACGGATAAAAGAGGCAAATTTTATTCTATTCATTCAATAAACTGTACGTAGAGAAAATCATCGTATCGAACGTAGTATTGTGTTGTACTTTCCAATTGAAATGTTTAGTAGGGCAAGAATCTTGACTGTCTGTCACCCTCACCCTCTCTCTGTTTTAATTTAGTTTCGTTACACAAATGTCGCTGTTTTTTTTTAATAGTTTATACTGATAGTGTAAAAAGAAGCAAAT
>CM068368.1:17962539-18187539 GCA_034769895.1 Magicicada septendecula
TTTATAGTGGCGAAAAGAAGAAATAGTTTCTCATATTTTGCAACGGTCTCGGTCGTTTGCGATGAAACAACGTTTTTTACCTGTTCTTACGCTGTCAATTGCGCCCCGCCCGCACTTTCACTTACTGACCGAATCTGTCATTTAGAAAAGTTCCTATTCTGAACTTTGATGAAATTTCAATTTATTTGTGGGAGCTACCTCTTTTTTTCAATATTCTTGTTACGTTTGGTTAGGGCAGGTTATGTTAGGTTAGTCAGGTTAAGTTAGGTTAGTTAGGTTAGGTCAGGTCAGGTTAGGTTAGGTGAGGTTAGGTTAGGTTATGTTAGGTTAGGATAGGCTTGATTAGTTTCGGATAGGCTTGGAATGGATGGAATTATAATGGTTAAAAAAAATATTTTTTTGCATACGTTCCTCAATTGTAAAAGACTGAAGGCCTGTTGGTTTTGGTGAAGATCGGTTAAGGGAAAGGGATAGTTTACCTGCAACGTTTTATATTTTAACAAGGGTATTTTCTGTGGCAAACGATAAGAGGCGCAAATTCAAACAGAATCAAATAATTTTTTGCATACAGCCCTAAATTATAGAGTACTCAGGATCTGTTGTTTTTGGTGAAGATCGGTTAAGGGAAAGGGGTAGTTTACCAGCAACGTTTTTTTATCAAGGGCAATTTTTTTTTTGCCAACGATAACAGCCGCAAATTCAAACAAAATCAAATACGTTTTTGCATACGTTCTTGAATTGTAAAGTACTGAAGGCTTATTCATTTTTGTGAAGATCGGTTGAGGGAAAGGGGTAGTTTACCTGCCACCTTTAATGTTTTAACAAGAGTAATTGTTTCTATGACGAACGATAACTGTCGCACATTCAAATAGAATCAAATAATATTTTGCATACATCCCTAAATTGTAAAGATCTCAAGGCCTGTTGATTTTGGTGAAGATCGGTTAAGGGAAAGGGGTAGTTTACCTGAAACATTTTTTGTTGTAACAAGTATTTAATTATGATAAATAAAGTATCCTGATAAGAAGATCTTAATAATCCACTGTAGAAACGTAGATGAAATATCTATAAATGAAGAGGCTAGTTGAACGGGGTGGGGGTAATTCTCTATAAATGAAAATTTTAGTTGAAGGGGGAGGGGATAATTTTTATATGTGTACTACGTTATCGGCAACAAAGTAGTAGTTTGTTGTTAAAATTCCTTCCCAGGCTGTTTAGCCGTAGTCCAATGTTTTCTGCAAAACCAGACGTTTCGGCAGTGCCGTCGACTGCCATCATCAGTGAAAATCGAGCGCGCTAACGTGTGGTGGTATACGTTAGTGACCACAGTACTGTGGTTAAGTCTGAAGCAATAAGTGGAAAGAAGTAGTTTCTACGGGAACATTTCATTTCGTAAATGATTTTGAAGCTTCAAGATTTCAAGAAGCTTCTAGAACGACACTGTCGTATGTATGAGAATGTTCCGCATTACGCAATACTGCCTCGCATGTCAAGGCGTCACGTACGCATTACAGCTGCGGGAATAGAGTGGAACAACGTTCTGCAATGTACCAGACGACGTTCCGTAATGACGTAACACTTTTTTTCACAATACGTGACAATATTAAATAAAACAGGAGAAAGACTCCAAAATCGTATTTTTTTTTACTGCAAAACCGTATGTTTACTACTAAATCATATCACAATTCATCACATTTCTTATCATCAGTTTCCGCCAAAATGTGTCACGCAATCATTTGTCCGCCACCAGGAACATGAGTCTTTTAGATTCAACTTAACCGCGGCGCGCAAAGTTGGAACATTTTATACCCTACGACGTGTACGTTATTATTATGTGGGAGGATAATATAAAACTGTTTTCTCTCTCTCAACATCTTATGAGTTTCACCCCGAGCCAGCGAGCAAATTGCGTAAGCACACACACACGCGCGCGCGCGCGCGCACCACTATAAATAAGTTGCGTACTTTATTGTTACGTCTGTCAGGTATTCCCTCGGTGCCGCGACGCACAATGTACCGCATATCGTTTACTTCCACATTCTGTAAATAAAACCTGTTGTTTATACAGTGATTTTCACAAAACCCCTGTTGCCTGGCGTTTGGTTTAACAAACCACCAAACGTGAAACTTTATTTTAACGCTTTCCAATCTCAACTTTGTCGTGTTTACTTGCCGAATTGAACGATCTTGTTTACTTGTCACGTTCTGGACGAGGCCTTTCAGTGTTTCCACCATTTTTAAGTCCCAAATCACGACTAAATGTGGAAAATAATTTAAATAAATGAAGATTATATGAAGAGTTAGACATTTTATAGTGGCGAAAAGAAGAAATAGTTTCTCATATTTTGCAACGGTCTCGGTCAGTTGCGACGAAACAACGCAACTGTTCTTACGCTGTCAATTGCGCCCCGCCCGCACTTTCACTTACTGACCGAATCTGTCATTTAGAAAAGTTCCTATTCTGAACTTTGATGAGATTTCAATTTATTTGTGGGAGTTACCTCTTTTTTTCAATATTCTTGTTACGTTTGGTTAGGGCAGGTTATGTTAGTTTAGGTCAGGTTAAGTTAGGTTAGGTCAGGTCAGGTTAGTTTAGGTGAGGTTAGGTTAGGTTAGGTTAGGGTAGGCTTGGTTAGGTTCGGATAGGCTTGGAATGGATGGACTTATAATGATAATTCCTGCATTATTATAATAACATAAAAATTCTATTATTTCCACCTCGGTGGCAATAGACCTGCTTTTATACGAATGGGTCGAAACTGATATGTACCCATTTTGCAATGGTGAGAGATGTATATCCCGTCAGAGTGCTAGGTAAGTAGACAAAGCTAGGTATGACTTAATAAGATAATAGAGGGAGAAATGAAGCTTTGTAGTAAGTAAGAGGGGCGTGGCTTAACGGAGCTGAGCCAATAGGGTAGTGACAAATAGATTTATTTACGATTTGACTTATCATGAAGGTTGTTGTTTAGTTATTGAAAATGGTGGAAACACTGAAACTCGTACAGAACATGACAAGTAGAAGTTCAACAAGTAAACACGACAAGTTGGAATTACAGACTGCTAATTCAAATAAGGTGAACTTTCCTATCTGAGAGTATAGTTACATGTATAGTCCTTCCAGTCTGGCCGATACTGCCAACATTCCTGGCTCTGTATTTCTTAACACTTTTTATGTATGTGTATATATATTACATGTAAAATAAATATTCAAACTTTACATTATTAAAAAACATCAAATTAATATGTACACAAAGTTACAAATAAAATAATACTGTTGTTATCGAAATGTCAGTTTTTTATAAAATAAAAGAATTGGAACGCGAAGATTTCCTAGGTAATTGACAATCCTGTGGTACATGTAGAAACATTATGTCATACATAAAGGCTTTACGTTAATTTAATTTAATACTTTGCTTTCTTAATTTCGTTTCATATTTTATTTAGAAAAATAACAATGAATATACGCTAATGATAAACGCACAATAAACGAGTTTAGAAACCACGCTAAAAACAAATTGTAGCAGCTGATTGGAAGACGATTATATTTGTGAGACTTGAAACCACGGCGCACTGTTTACGATTGTACATCGACACGAAAGCATTTTGTGGCGACTAAACCCGAGCCGTACCCGTAATGTGATAGCAAAGCGAGCGAATACTCGGGCTGCGTCCACTAGGCAAAAGTATAGTACTCGGGCTTAGACCAGAAAGTACTAACATATTCCATCCTGGTGAGTTTGACGTAACTACACAATGCTATGTTTCAGTAATATTGAGCTAGATGCACAGATTCTTTGCAAAAAGATCCACCGATGATCGCTTTTGAGCTTTACAGCTCATCGTGAGATCCGTGCGGAAATATACAGAAACTAAATTAATCGAGAATAAATTAACAGAAACAAAGCAGCCAAAGATGAGCCGAAACAAAAGCACTATGTGCAGTCATCGACACACGTAGCAACACATACAATAAAAGTTGTACAAAGTTTTCAACAAAATATGGAGTAGATATAGCAATTAAAAAAAAAAGTGAAACCCGGGTGAGTTGCTCTTACCCTGCAAAAGTCGGCGGATACCATTCGGCCAAGATCCGCCGTACTTATAAACGCTGTCGTTTTGCGGCCTGAAGGAAATCCCCGAGGGTGGGATTGAAACGCAGTGAACAGCAACCGACCGCGGGCTAACAGCCCTGTTTATTAACCGTTTGATAACGTTGATACCGAGATTACGTCATAAACCCAATCGATTGCTTTAAAAGTCGTATGGAAATATGAGTTTTCTCAATTTCAGTGTTTATTTTATTAACAACGTATGTGAGTATACAAACATATATAAACACATTGTCGTATGCGTTGCGATGAAGGTCAGACACACCGACACCGAGCGATCAGTAACTGTGACTTTGCTAAGTAAATATGAAACTCTGGTATAGTTTTGTCAACTTTATATAATTGAACGCTTTACGCTGGCAACTGTAAAGAAACTATGTACAGTTTCCCCGCCGACACGTTTCAGCTTTGAGACCGACTGCAGAAACAGTAAGAAGAGAGATTAGTTTGCTCAAGCACAAGTTTGCTTAATTCACTGCTTCTGTGTGCAGTAAAATTAATGTTTACACAGAGAGACAGACAGACAGACAACTCTCAGCCCCGTGTTTGATTGTAAACAAATGTTGGAAATTAAATTCTCTCCACCAAGTTAACGTCAGTCTGGCAAACTATTAAACTTGCGCACACGCTCACAGTTGCCTCCTTGATCTTGCGGATATTAAATAAAATTCATGGATACATTTCATAGTATTTACTTTGGAGAGTTTAAATTTATAGTGTTTATTGTATGATTGTCTGTTACATTTTGTTGTTTTAGTTGAAAATTTGTACAGTAATCGGTGTTTTTGGATAATCAGAAAATTTACATAAAATTGAAATTTATCTAATTACAAATGTATTTTGTCCAAAGTGCCCAACAGCTTCTGAAGTTTAGGGAACTGACTAGTACACACCTTGTTTAGGAACGGAATACGAAGGTCTAGGGTAAGTTTATTAATACACATAATAAAATACACACACTTGCACCTCAGGTTTACACGGTGTGAGTGCATATTCTCTCCTGAGAATACACTTCAAAAAATAAAAACTGCTAAATAAAAATTGCTAACAACAGATTGTTGGTTTTAAGTCGCAGCGATATTCAGGAGGCCGTGAGCAGCAGCCGTACCTGCAGCGGTCGCAGGTCAGTGACACGCACTATCAGGCGTGTGTGTAACGTAGCGGCCGCGGGCCCGTCAAGGGAGTAATACAGAATGGTTTGAGATTACTACGTGACTGAAATATTGGATTTAGAAAACGATTGTCTTTTATTATTGATCCCCCGCCTCTCTTCTTTTGTCTGTCTGACGAGCGTTCTCTCTCTCTCTCTCTCTCTCTCTCTCTCTCTGTGTCTCCTATCTTACTTCGGTATATCTTACTACTAACTGCAGTTTGTCATTTGTGTCGTTCTTCAACACTGTTTAAATTTCTACGCATTTACACATTTTACAATTTTATCAATTTTAAAATCCTTCGTCTCCTATTTCTCCTCCTTCTTCTTCTTCTTCTTCTTCTTCTTCTTCTTCTTCTTCTTCTTCTTCTTCTTCTTCTTCTTCTTCTTCTTCTTCTTCTTCTTCTTCTTCTTCTTCTTCTTCTTCTTCTTCTTCTTCTTCTTCTTCTTCTTCTTCTTCTTCTTCTTCTTCCTCTTCCTCTTCCTCTTCCTCTTCCTCTTCCTCTTCCTCTTCCTCTTCCTCTTCCTCTTCCTCTTCTTCTTCTTCTTCTTCTTCTTCTCATATCCTGTTCCCCAATCAAACGTTGTACTTTCAGTTAATTCGAATCCCTCGCCAACTTCCTTAGCTCTCCCTTCTCTCACACTTCGTCTCTTAATACCGTCTCTTAGATATTTCATGAGTTTCGTTTATCATCTCTAGCCACAAATTTCGTGGCCTCTCTCTGTTATGTTTATTATATTTATTCCATTTCCAACGTGGTTATATAATATAGCATTTGTTATATTTTAAGTATACTTCTTTTCCAGTATAGTTTTAAAGAATTTATTCACGTCTGTTCGTACTATACCAGTCGCCTACTTTATAATTCATGTCCTGTTGACTTCCTGACATAATCCCATTACGTGTTTCGCCCTTCCGGTGTTAGACAACTCTGCTTGTTTCGGTTTCATCGTCTCACCCTCGTCACCGACTATATTCTTTCAATATTTACGACTTGAAAAGTCCCTTACCACGAATTGTTATTAACCGTAATGAAGAATGTACCGTACAGAGCTTTTACGTAACTATTGTGAATACTTACTTCTATATAAAACATCATGAATGTTGTCAGAATTATAGCATTTATTTACGTAAGATGAATTGTAATTGATAATAGTGTTTTGGAGCAGGTATCACATTTTAATTATTTGAGATGTGTTGTCTCATATAGGAATGGTAACGATATCGAGAGAAAGTAAAATAAATTTAGTTATACCTGTAGAACAATAAGAAGACTACTGAAGAATAAAATGCGGAAGGAGACACAGCTAAAGTTCTATGAGGTCGTGGCTGTCCCTACTTTAATGTATGGATGTGAAACATGGACTCTCCTGCAATAAGATATTTTCAAAAATACATGAAATTTTTAAGAACAGTTAAGGGATGTAGTTTGAGAGATCGTTTACGAAACTATGACGTAAGGAAAGACCTGAAGTTACAGTCGATTCTGGATAGAATAAAGGTATACAGGCAGAACTTTAAGTCGCATGTGGAACGCATGGTAGACACGCGTGTTCCTAAACAAGCGTATATAGATAGGCCAGTGGGGACAAGAGATGGTGGAAAACCCTTGAAAACATGGTTAGAGACTCTGTGAAGTCGGAACGGGCTTTAGCCCAAGCCATGTAGTGAAGAAGAAGAAGAAGAAGAAGAAGAAGAAGAAGAAGAAGAAGAAGAAGAAGAAGAAGAAGAAGAAGAAGAAGATTTACGTTAGAATGGTCAACACGCGCTCACACAACACACACACACTTTATCAATGCAGCGCACAACAATGGCACGGCGCATCGGTAGGCAATCGACGTACAGCTGTGACGCACTCTTAGTCTGTCGGCACCGGTGCTTTGGAAAAACGAAAAAATTTGTGTACAGTATAATCAAATTAATTATGTCAAAAAGTAATGCTTTTTTTACACTTTCAAAATACATAAACGTATTTAAATAAATATAAAAGTAAACATTGATTGGTTACTACTTATTTATAATTGATGACACGTAAGTTGTTATTATTATCAATAACAATTTTTAATTATTTAAAATAATAATTAATTTATTATATACGATTAATACTACTAAACTCTTGTCAGTAATGTTCCACATACATGTGTTCTATGGGAATGGATGCTGTTTTTATAAGAAATATTCCAAAATGTATTATTGGTCGAAGGCTTTCACGGCCGGTGTCACTTGAGTTTAAACTATCTGCCGGGCTGTTTGGCCATGGTCCAAGGTTTTCATTAAAACCAAACGTTTCAGCAGCATCACTGGCTGCCATCTTCAGTGGATGTTTCGAGTCAAACCTAACGCGGGGTGTCGTACGTTAAGCCCATAGTACTGTGGTGAAGGCTGACGTACGACACCCCGCGTTAGGTTTGACTCGATACATCCACTGAAGATGGCAGCCAGTGGTTCTGCTGAAACGTTTGGTTTTAATGAAAATCTTGGACCACGGCCAAACAGCCCGGGAGATAGTTTAAACTCAAATAGTCCTAAATGTGTATGATTTTACTATATTTTCTGTAGATAGGTGTAATCATTATCACAGTAATCAAAAACCGAGCTGTTAGGCCGTGGTCGGATGCTATATAACATGGACATCGTCGGCAGCGTTTCGAATCTCACGCTTGGGGATCTTCTTCAGGACGCAAAAAGCGGCAGAGTATTGTAAAACAGTTACGGCGGATCGTGACCGGGTAAGAGCAACCTCTTTGGGGTGTTTGTTGTAAATTTCAAACAGCCGGTAAACAACGAATAAATCTGGCAGATGAATTTTGGAAATTAACAACTATTTACATGTAATACGAATCTTTGAACACAATACAAATTTTAGTTCTACCGTTAAGCTATTGATGTCACTCCGCAAACTTTTCAACTGATCTATGCTGAAGTTTAAAGTTGGTTTATGGTTTTTAGTTGATAAATGACGGGAATAATTTAATTTACGTATTTAATTTACTTTTTTTGGTATAGATGTTTTTTAACTCTTTTAATAAATGTATCTATCAGTCTCTATAACTGTCTCTATCAATTTCGTCAATATATTTATCGACTAGACAAAGTCACCAGACAAATAAACTGATAAAGCTAATTATAAATTAATTCATACTGCTGACTTCGATGTTGGATAACATGAGAGCATATGTTTGTAACACCCGAAAAGATTTAATTGCTGATATCAAGGAAACATTCGAGTAAAATTAAAATGACGTTGGCAGAATTATTTTTAAAAATTATTACGCTCTGCTAATCAAGCACAACATGCTGGATTTTTTGTCCACCTGTTGGGAATCCGATGTGAAATGTGGGTAGAATCGATAAATATTACCAAGGACAAATTTTGTACTTGTTTTAAGGACAACATATAAACCAATAACAAGAGTATCCCGTGGAAAAAAGCGTCCACAACACGATTCTCGATACAGAAACTGGCGACATAGAGGTATACGATTTATAACACGTCTGTAAACAGTGTATGCAAAGCCTGGGGCCGCGGCGTGTGGAATAACCGACCGTGGGACCGCGTCCCTGTACACTGCTGTCAAACGCAATGCGTGTTCCGTTATAGACTGTAATTAATTTGACCAACGTAGTCCGCGATCTGTGTTTGTCGTCCATCACAAATACGGTAGATTGCGTTTAGCTGTATCATACTTTATCATATATATATATAAAATCAGAAACGTTGTTTGAATTTTAGTCT
Organism: Magicicada septendecula; assembly: GCA_034769895.1. Taxonomy (NCBI): domain Eukaryota; kingdom Metazoa; phylum Arthropoda; class Insecta; order Hemiptera; family Cicadidae; genus Magicicada; species Magicicada septendecula. The sequence goes on from CM068368.1 coordinate 17,971,539, forward strand.
TTTAATATATTTATTTAAGAATGCAAATAGGCGACCAAGAGTGGCAATAGAAAAACAGAAAAATAAGGAGGTGACGGATTCACAAGCCTTTGTTAATTTCCTTCGTAACGGACCATTTTTCAACAAAAGTTACGAGAGAGTTGAAACGAGAAAACGAGAGAGAGAGAGAGAGAGAGAGAGAGAGAGAGAGAGAGAGAGAGAGAGAGAGAGGCTTATTTTGTAACTGTTTAATGTAAGTTGGTAAATCTATACTGTTATCTGGTACATAATTCTCTAAAGTATGTGAATAGGCTAGTGTAAGTAGAGTCCCACTGAGAGGGAGAGAGAGCGGGAGAGAGTAAGTGTGAGTGAGTATGAGTGAGAGAGAGAGTGAGAGAGAGCGAGAGATAGATTGAGAAAGAGGGAGAGTGTGTGAGTATTGACTTATACATAATTTTACAATATTCTAGTACTCTGTATATACCAAGTTCTTGGTAAATAATAATTTACAACAATGTGATTTTAAATAATATCCATTTATCATTTGATAGATTGGTTTACCACAAACTTGTGTTTGTAGGCCTAATAGTTTGTTTGTGTTTGATTTAAGTTTATAATTCTCTACAATTACTGTGTACACATCCTTTATCTCAACGTCATATTTATTCGGCAGTTAAATTTACTAAACACAAAAACACATAACCGTTGTATAATGATAATTCTTGATGCTGCTTCTCATTGTCGTAAGAAATCGCACGCATATTGTACCGTAAGTACTATATGTGAGGAATTATTCAGCCTATAGGACTCTACAGCTTACTCTTCAAAGCACCTTCTCCTAAAAATTTGTATATCGTCTTTCACGTTAAGACCAAGGCTTCGTTTAAGCTGATTAAATTATTCTTCTTCTTTCAAAAGGGACCAGGCGAATCACCTGTTCCAGTCCAAAATGAATATATCCGACTAATGATAATGTGATGTATTATAATATACACACACTTATTGTCTACTAATGGTACCTATAATCTCAATCTTCTATTGTAGTGTATTCATTGTTCAGAGCCTATTCATTGTTTACCATACATATAAAGATATATACGACACATATAACGACATACGAGGATTAGTTGAAACGTTTGCGGAGCGACATCTATAGCCCAGTGGTAGAATTAAAATCTTTCATGTGCTGCAAAACGTATATTTAGCATGAACACCTGTTAATTTCCAGATATATTTGTCTCAATGTATTCACTTTTTACAGCTGTTTGAAATATTCCTTTGACGCATGTTTTTAAAATGCACAAAATCAAACATCGTATTGTGATGACTTCTCTGCTAAATGCATTTTAGCGCCATTGGGAAATAAAAACGAAATTGTAAATGTGTTAGGAGATGCTGCGCCTTCAGAAACAACGGTAAGTGTGGCACACTCGAGTTTAAACGTGGTCGTACAAGCACTGAAGGCGATCTTAGCAGTGGACGTCCAAAAATTGCGACAAAAAATGACATTATTGAAAAAATTTTATAGGGTGTTGGAAGACCGCAGATTGAGAAGTGGATGACGTTGCTGAAATCATAGGCATCTCATATGAGCGTGTGCATCATACTTTAACTCAAGAACTTGGTGTGAAAAAGCGTTGTGCAAGATGGCTGCCGCATTTGGAGTTGTTCCATTGTTTAGCCATCCAGTGCGACCACGTTTTCAATGCTCGTATGACCACGTTTAAACTCAAGTGCCTACTTACAAACCGTTGGTTTTGAAGTTGCAGCATCTCCTGACACATTTACAATTTCATTCTGAATTTCCGTTGGCGCTAAACAATATTTAGCAACGAATCACACCACGATGTTTGATTTTGTCCGTTTTTCAAAACACGCATGACACGTCAATTTTAAACAGTTTTTAAACAATGAATACATTGATAGATAGATTTGGAAATTAACAGGAGTTCACATAAAATACAAATCTTGCACGAACACGAATCTCACATAAAACACGAAAAATTTTAGCTTTACCGCTAAGTTGAATTTGTCGCTCCGCGAACTTTTTAACTGGCCCTCTTATGTATGGTATCTTTAGGCTATGAATGGTAAATACACTACAATAGAAGATTGAGAATACATCCACTTTCTCCAACGGTTCTGGGCCATCCTACGCTTCTTTGTCCGTTAAGCTTGTACTGCCAAACTTCCTTAGGCAACTTGCCTTTTTTTTGGGGGGTGGGGGGGGCAAAGTAAAGCTCATCTCTCTTTGCTTTCTCCAATACGATCTTTGTTATTAAATGTAAATTACGATATTAATCAACAACTTTAATAAACTGGGAAGAGATATTGAGAGACGGTGTCAATTGAATGAAACAAACTATTTTAATATAAAATAGCAGAATATCAATTGGAGAGCACGGTACTAAGGCAAACTGCCAATTGGAGTCTGGTACTGAATTACTTTCTGGCAAATTATAATAAGAGACATTTAGAAAAAAAAGGAGACAGAGAAATACACAAAGAAATTGGCTGAGAAGAAAATAACATCAACCCATCGAACGAACCACTTCGACTCTATCGATTCAAAGGTTTATATACATTCAGCTTCTTAGGCGCGCCGCGTAATAAAAGAAATCTCGTTTAATGTATTCCATTCCATTATTAAAATGTAAAGCAGTGCTCGAAACCTTGGCCCCGTTGTCTGCAAATATCTTTTTATGCAGAAGGGGTAATGGGAGTGCCTAGGTTATGAAAGCCTATCAAGGCGTTCGCGCAGAAGCCAGCCAACGAATTTAGTAAATTATTATTAAAATATTTCAAGATTTTGTTGATTGGTCTAATCAAATGTTAGAGATGAAGCTCCTTGTCCTCAGTAAACTTTTTTGAAACTTTCATCTGTCTTTCACAATTAACTGAGTTGTACTTTTAATCATTTCCAGCGTTATAACAAATGATAATACTGGACAATTTTATGTAAACATAATAACACAGAGTTTTTTCATTTACTTAATTAAGAACGAGCTAAGTTCTTTTTCTTCTTCTTTTCCTCTTTAAGGATTAGGTTATATAAACCTGTTCCGGCATCCACCTCATCCTCGGACGACCCACGTCTCTTGTACCAATGGGTTTATAGTTCAGTGCCGCTTTCGCCAATCAATCCTCTGTCATCCTTTGCAGATGATCCCACCATTGTCTTCTGTAAATTGAAATAATTTCATTTTCGTCCTTTACTTCGAGTTCTGCTCTTTTATCTTCATTCCTTATTCTTTCTTGAAATGTATAATTTAAAGTATTTTGAAAAAACTGCATTTCAGCACTTTGAATCTTGCCGCATTTTTTTGTCATGACCCACGCCTCACTCGCATAAATCAACGTGGGTATTGCAATTGTCTTATAACATTTAATCCTTGTGCTGTGTCTTGTTTTATTTCCAAGATTTCTGCAAATCGTATCACAGAAATTCCTAAATTTATTTACCTTCTCTCTTATATGATGTTCAAATTCATAGCTTACTGCACAGGCGAGATATTTGAAACGGCTCACTTGTTCTAAAGTGCTGTTGTTTATAACTGTCTTAGTACTCACTGGATACTTACCTTTACATGCCATGAGCTAAGTTTATTTGTCAATTTGTATATCATAAATAATCACAAAGTGTAGGACGAACACACACATCACACAGAGTCAAATTATTTCATTCAATTTAGCCATCGCACAAGTTCCGTATTGTCGGGAAAGTGCAGCATCTCGACATATCGGTGCTTTTGCAAACGTTTCTCATGCTTGTTAAAATTCATTCCTGGGCTGTTTGGCCGTAGTCCATTGTTTTCACCAAAAACAGACGTTTCGGGAATTCCATCGACTGCCGTCATCAGTGTAAAATTTGAAGTTTCGCTCTGTAACGTGGCACTTAGAGACAATTTTGTGACTGTATCGTGGCCCCTGAAAAATTTATAAGTAGAAGTGGTGTTCACGGGACTTCTCCTGCCTTAACCATTGTACTGTGGTCACTTACGTCTACCACCTCACGTTAGCGAAATTTTGAATTTTACACTTATGATGTCAGTCGATAGAATTCCCGAAACGTCTGTTTTTGGTGAAAACAATGGACCATGGCCAAACAGCCCGGGAATGACTTTTGACAACATTGAATCCAGCCGTGTAAGCCTACGAAGGATTTTTCTCATGGTTTTTTTTTCTTTTTGGCGAATTGCTGAACTTCATCTTCGACTGAAGCAATCTTCGAATCACTGTGGATGTCGTCATTTCTTGTAATAATGTTCTCATTAATGTAGCCTATACTTTATATACTAATACACCTTAGTACTTTGTTTAAACTGTCTGGATAATTTTTCTATTACTTTCTGTCGTAATTTAGAAACACATCGGCTTTATCGATTTCAGCAAACCTTTTGATGGAGTGATGAGACCGAAGTTATGGGACATATTAGAAAATAAAGGTATACCACAACACCTATTTCAGGCCATATAGAGTTTATATACACACACCGCGATAATCATAGACGACGGAGAAGATTGAAACAAACCAAGGCGCAAGACGAGGTTGTTGTCTGTCACCATTACTTTTTAACTTTATCAAGATGATTTACTTTAAAAAATGGAAAGAACAATCCCCTGAAGATATTAAAATCCACCGAAATAAAAGGTTGAAGACCATTCTCTTCGCGGATAACCAAGCTATATTCGCCACTTCAGAAGACGATCTCCAGCGAGCAATATACATCTTACATAAAATAGGAAAATATTATAACTGTAACACATTTTTAATGAAAGACAAAAGTTATGGCGTTTATAGGAGATGAACCGGTTCAGACCAAAATATGCATAGACAACACATGCATAGAACAAGTAAGACATTTCAACTATTTCGGACGTATCATTACTTGTGATCAAGATACATTTTACAAGAATATATGGAACGACTTGGAGAACGTTGGAAAATACATATAGAAAAGAAACCCAAATAAAATTTTATAAAACAATGGCAACACCTACACTACTGTATGGTTCTGAAACTTGGGTCATAAAGAAAAAAGATGAACAGAAGATACAAACAGCAGAAATGAAATGTCTGAGTTAAAACGTGTAATAGAGGAGACCATATAAGAAATGAGGAGATAAAAAGTGATTTAGACACCTTTGCAGTTAATGAACGGATTAAAGAATACAGAAGAAAATGGATTCAACAAATAGCAAGAATGGAAGAAAGTAGAATACCAAAGACGGCAAAAGATTCCTAGAGACAGAAGGAAAGTTGGTAGGTCTAAGAAAAGGTGAACTGTGGAATAGGAGCAGGCCACTAAAGCCTAAAACCGTTATGAAGATGATAGTGGAGGTGATGATGACTTTTTATCGTGTATCCCCAGAGTTGAACACCATAGTAATTGCTTTACTAAACCATTAATTTGTTTTCATTTCACTGATAAGAATTTCAAACTGGAATAACAAAACAACAAATAAAAAAAGTATTTTAAAACAGACAAAACATCAAACTGGCTCTGTTTTCTGCACAAACCCATATTATACGACAATCGATATGGCTTTCTGTGATATCTTTATGGTCCGTAAATTTCAACAAAATCAGTCTCTTTTTGTTTTGATTGTGTCGTCAATATTCCACCTCAATTCAGGTTAGTGGATATAAAATTATACGATCGAGTAAAATCAAATAAATCCCGAAAAACAGTTTTATTGCAAAACAGATGAGCAGTAAAAAGAATACAGATGCCGTAAATACAACACAGCGGGCGGAGGCCTCGGCTTCGATTGGTTCGTAAGTCGCATAGCAAGTCAAGTGGCAGCACTTCAAAGCGTTTCGGTTTAATAGCGCGCACACGTTATTGCCGAAATCACTTCACAGACAGTCTGTCTATATATATAAAACTATCTCTGTCCTCCACGCGCGACATTTACTATATGAAGACAGTATTGAGTATAAAAACAAAGAAGGCAAAATAGACTTTAAGAATTATTTAGGTTTTTGAGATTCATAGTTTACGATGCCAACTATCAAATGCTTTTTTATAAAATATTTATTTATCAAAAGAAGGAATTAATTAATTTATTTATATTAGAGTAGATAGGAAGGGATATCCTATACACGTAATAAATATAATAAAGACTTAAATTTGTAATGACCGTCAATCAATGAATTTTTCCGGTGAAGAGTTTGTGAGGATCGGTCAAAAAATATAACACACATTTTAAATTATTTGTGTCGACGTTTCGACAATGTTTATTGTCATCATCAGGACCTGTGTATGAATACAAAAGAAATGTTAAACACAACAGAACAATTATTTGAGTGAACGTATTTGCGTATGCGAGTGTATATACGCGTGCGCGCGCGCTTGTTTGCGTGAGTATGTGTGCATCCTTGTTTATGTGAAGGAGTTGAGATAGTTTCTTTTACATTATCAAACGTTTTCTGTAAATAGAACGAGAAAATTATAATATCACAGAACTTAATTTATACAATATTACAATTTAAATCACTCATAATGTAATGGTATTTGTAATTAATTATAAAAGCAGTAATCAACAATTCAATATTAGAATTGGTACAGAAAACGTTTATACATATTCCTGTCAACTTATAGCATACTACAACATATTATAGCTAAATACAGATTACAGGGATGTTCAGTTATGTAATTACAAAATACGTAATATGTATTAAATACATATTGTAATTAATTATGTATTATGTATTACATGTATAATTATGTATTGTTCTGTTGTGTTTGCCATTTCTGTTGTATTCATACACAGATCCTGATGATAACAATAAACATTGTCGAAATGTCGACACAAACAATTTAAAGTTTGTGTTACATTTTGTGACCGATCCTCACAAACCCTTCACAGGAAAAATTGATTGATTGACGGTCATTACGAATTTAAGGATTTATTTAAGATTCATAGTTTTACAATGCCAACTATCAAATGCTTTTTTATCAAACTGAAGGAATTTATTTATTTATTTATACTGGAGTAGATCGGAAGAGATATCCTAAATAATTAATAAATATTATAAAGACTGTTTATAATGGAACAAAAATAAATATTCAGTTAAGCGATGGACAATTTTCGAAGGAAATTTTGACTAACAGAGGATTGAGACAAGGGTGCTGTCTGTCCCCACTATTATTTAATGTATATATTATTGTAAAACGTTTGTCGTGTATTCGGATATTATTAATGTTAAGTTGTAGTAAAAGGTCGTTTGTTCAATGAAGAAAACTTTTGCTCTAAGTGTATCAGTTGTCCAGTGGTTATTTATGTTGCGTGTTTGTGTGAAGTAATTTCATATATACTTTTAATGATTGAATTATTCTGCCTTGTTTAATAATTAGATTTGACTTATTTTAATTCGTCAGTGAATCTGTTCGAAATTAATTTGAATGTAGCGGTCGAGTTGTTCCAAACAATTCTCAACGTTCACTTTCGATATTGTTTTAACCCTATTCCTGGAGGTTAATCTCGGTTTTGCAGTTTCTATGGTTCCAACGACTCCTCGACGTCTTCTTAATCTTCGTAAGTATAGAATAAATATTGATTATATCTTACCTTCAAGAAATAAGAACGCATGGATATGATTTATTAATATTATCGTTTAATCTTTGCAATTTTAATTCAAGTTGATGGAATTTTGCATTCGATATACACGCTAGTAATAATCGATATGTATCTCAGGGTTGAATAGTAAAAAATGGGTTAAACATATAATGTGGGAATTCTTTTGGCTGCTACGAAAGGTTCCATTAAATAATAAACAAAAATATAGAGTACATTACAAATAATTCTAATGTGAGAGTTACAAAAAGTATTCAGCCCAACAAAAATGTCTGGCGATATTCAGTCCGCTACATGCAGAACATGTTGGTCCTAGAATGACGCCACCATCATGGCCGCCTCCGTCCGTCTCTGATAATGCAGGAAGTTTTTGTACCAATATATTTTAAATAAATGTGTTCCTTGTACTCACTGATTCTTATATAATGTGTTCACGTTTCACTTTATGAAATGTCCACTAGTGATTATTTGTGGTGTGAGTTATTAATGTGACCAGTGATTCTTCGTTTTGGATTAATAATTTTGTCTGTTAGAATAATGGTATTATACGTTACTTATACGTGGAAATTAACTGTGCGTCTTCGTGTTAATCGCTTGATTTTTCTTACTGGTGTTCGTTCTTTTTGATGATGTGAATTTAGTTCATAATTTCGGTATCTTCTATTGTGATTATATTTTTTCTTCCAAATCGGTTCCTGGGTTTTATAATTTAGTTACATAATCATTCTGTGAGCACTATTCAACTGTCTTCAACCATCGTTAAAAATCAAGTGTAAGTTCTTCTTTTTGTCATCCAACTGACCAAAATTTCTTAAATTCTGATTGGCCCCTTATGCACAGTTCAAGTGTTATATGACCAATACCCTTTAATTACTTTATATTTTACAATTTGCCTTTAGCTTATTATTTTATCATTATATACTAAAGGTTCATACAATGTTTATATAGTTATTAATTATAAAATTACAAATAATTTGGTACTAAACATGTTTTGGTTTAGTCCTGTAAAATCTTATTATTTAGTGAATTTTCCAGGTATCTGATGAAACAATTTGTAATGGTTGATGGTAGTTGTACTTTGACCCCTTGAGATACATTAATTTAAATTAATCAGATGGTAACATAAAACTCTTATAATATATAACAAAATTCTTAATAATACTACTTAGTTTAACAATTTAAATTTATTCACACTGTTTAACAATTGTCTGTATGATAAATCATTTATCCCTACTGTTAATAATAACTGAACACTTCCTTATAAATAATAGTACACTATTCAACTATAGTTTGTGTAACTATTATGATTATGCCACTTTTTCTGTGTTTATCACCACTTTTATCACTGTAAGGGGTTGTGCCCTTTTTCTCTCTTTAGTTTAATACAATTTGGTTTAATACAATTTTGTGTAATACAGTTAATACAATTTCACTTTATTGAATTTGTACTCTTTATTGGGTCTGTTTAGGTTACTCATTGCAAGTTATTTAGGCCTACTAGGTTTCTTTATTTTAAATTTGGTTTGGTTACTGCCCTATTCTACTGGGTAATTTCTGGCTGGGTCTTGATAATATTAATTAAGTAAAAGGTTGATGTTGTTGAGTCATATTTGGTTCCTTACTGATCTTCTATATTTGATATTTTCTGTTAACTAGTTACTGAGCATTGTTTTGGGTTCCATTCCTGGATAAGGTTTCACTATTGTCATTATAATTATTTTTTACAGTGTTCTGTTTCGTTACAATATAGACGATATTCTCCGAGGACTGAAAGACAAAGTTCCTTCAGGTAGAAAGTCAGATAAGACCGCGTCAACTAATATGCTGCTCTTTGCTGATGATATGAGTGTTTATTCAGGAGAGTGAGAATTCTTTGCAAGAACACTTTTATGAATTTGGAAAACCAGCTGAAGAGTATGACCTCAGGGTATCAGTTATGAAAACAAGAATTGTGGCTTTCCATGGGAAACATTCAGTTCGGTCAAAGATTGTCTTGTATGATAATGTTTTGGAACAGGTTGGAAAGGTTAGAGTGTTGTGGCACAAATGGGCATAATGAGAATTTAACTAGCAAAGACGGTAAATTTCAACATATAGTATTTGAGGTGTAACAATAAAATGACTGAAAAAAATGACCAGAAAGGACACTAATTTAAAATTTTATAAGACGATGGTTGTTTCAGCATTATTATATGGCTGCTAATCTTGGACAATGAGAAAGAGGGACTGGAATAAAATTCAAGCAGCCAAAATGAAATACTTAAGAACACTAAAGAGATGCACAAAAGTAGACCGTATAAGAAATGAGGATGTAAGTAAGGATTTAAATATATTTTCAGTTAGAGAAAAGATAATTTTGTACAAAGAAAAATGGAAAAGTTATTTTCAACGAATTGGTAATACCGTTGCACGGTTAGCCTATAATTACCAGTCACATGGTAGAAGAGATGTTGGACGACGCAAGGTGGCGAGAAACATGAGGCCGAAACAAAAGAACGCTCCTAAGACTTGAACGGTTGATGATGATGATGATGTATTTATCAATTCCTCTGGCTAGTAATGTAAAACTCATGGCTTCGATTCTCGAGAACGTTTACTTTATATATTTAAAGACGATCACAGGTTTATAGTGACTAAAACACAGTATTGCTTAAAATTGTACAACGGTATCATCTGTCACAAGGAAATGAATTTAATCTTTTCTGATCGACCTTATCTATCAGTTAAGATCTGCTTTCGAGAAACACTTTTAATTTATATATTTTTTCAAAATTTTGTTAAAAAACATGATTAAGTTTCAAACAACCAAATAAGTTTAAAAACAACAAGAAAAGACACGAATGTGTTGGAGAAACCCATGGTGTTTAATCATAATGGCTCATTTCTATTATTTCAATGAGATTTACGTCTTCGTTTATAGTCAGATAAATTCAATTCGCATGTAAGACAAAGTAGTTTTTTTCACTTGCAAGATACAGTCGTTTTGAAACGAGTCAAATTTGCGAAACGTGTTAAAAAATTGAAACAAAGCGATATCCAGACTAACGTTGGGTTGAACACAACAGGCTGCCACAGCTATATACTGTACTGTATATAAGTCTCGCAGTGTGTGATTGTTTATTAAACTTTAAACAGGTCTCAGACACAAGACGCGACGGATTAAGGTCACGGAGCTGATACCTCCCCCCTCTCTATACATCGTGCTTTAGCCAACTTGTGCATTAAATAATTACCATAATCGTGTGATGAACATTACTCGTGTCTAAGGCAAAGTGTATTCCATTACGTGTTCGTGTAGAACGGATCATTGGCCGTGTTTATCAATTATCCAATCTTTAATGTTTTAAAAATTGTTAACAGCTGTGAGCAGCAGATAGAGAATTTAATTTTTCGGTACTGTTCCAATAACCGTACCCGGACTCATTTTCCGGATTTCTATTATGCGATTAATGTCATCGATATGTTGTGAATATTGCATATAACTTTAGTTAGTAAATAGAAATCTTAAAATAATTTGTGTATATTATAAAATAGTTTTTTGACGTTTACAATCGTGTTTCATTGTTATATTTTTTTTAAGAACAATGTTTCTAGCAATACTGTAGTTTTGATGTTTGCCTGTGACGCCAAACGTTGGCGTTGTTAGGTTAACATGTAAACTAAAATTACACATAGAAACCAATGTGTCTATAAAGTAATACTCGCTTTTTGCAAAATCAACGTGAAAAAAACCAATTCGAAGTAAGGCGACTTACCTATTACTCTACATATTGCCCTTATTGTGGCAGAATTTGTCTTCCACAAACACTTGTTTTTTCTCTAATTCTCGGCTTTTGTGGATGCTATACATGCCTCCAATTTTTGTGTGTTTCGAACAAAATTTGCTTCAAGTAAAGTTTTCGAGATTTTACTGAATAACATCAAAGAATATTGTCCACATAACAAATAACAAATCTTGTTTTCATTTGTTAATACGTTGTTTTGTTTTTGTTTTCATCTTACTATTAATAAATAATTGTACTTTTCATTTTAAAATCTCTTGTTTTTGTTGAAAATACGTTATGTTCTTTGTTTTTAATGTTTATCTTTTTCAGTCATTGTGTGGACACATTAAATATCATATTTATCCGAAACATGGTTTTTAATTCTTTAAAGAGTAAGTTAAAAACCAAAATCCATTATTACCTAACCTTAAAAATGAAAACAACACGTATTGTCGCTTTACATTAAGAAATAGAACAATTGACAATTAGTACACTTTTTCTTCTTTTTCACATCGTAGTATACCGATTCAATCGCATATTCAAAACGGCGAAAAAATAGTGCGGTTACGGATATTGGAACAGTACCTAAAATTCATAATTACATATTAAGATTCAGATTATCAGAAAAATGACAGAAACTCTGATAGAGCTACTGTTTTTGCTTAATAAACTAACAATAATTGTAAAACAGACATATTATACAATAAAAAACACAAAAATTGACAGATCATGAATTAAGTTGAAATACATTCTGGGATATGAGTTGCTTGACACTATATAAAAGTTAGCAGTGGTAGTGAATTGGAACCTGGACAATGAAAAAAAATAGCGGGAGACTTCTAGGTTGAAAAATCTGTAAAATATTTACCTTATTTCTTCCGTCATGTGACTTCGTGTTGCGTTTTGATTTAATTTACGCGTTTCGAGACATATGTCTCGAAACGCGTAAATAAATTTTTATTTTTATTTTATTTATTTCTGATGACGAGACATATGTCTCGAAACGCGTAAATTAAATCAAAACGCAACACGAAGTCACACGACGGAAGAAATAAGGTAAATATTTTACAGATTTTGTCAATAAGTGACTTAGATACCTATTCAAACATGTCTTTCAACTTCTAGGTTGGTGTGAAAGACGGATTCTAAGAACAATGTTTGTGGCGCAGGCGCTATAATTACAAACTATACCATTTTTACAAAGAGCCGGACATTGTCAGGATAATCAAAATATACAGGCTAAGGTGGGATTGGACACATAGAGAGAATGGAGGAAGGACAGCCTACGAAATATATTTTCTACCAGAAACCAATGGGTAGTAGATGAAGGGGAAGAGCCCGAAGTAGATTCAAAGACCAGATAGAGGAGGACCTCGGAAAACTGAACATAAGAAACTGGAAAGCCAGGGAACGCAATAGGGAGGAATGGAATCGACTCTTGGAGCAGGCCAAGGGTTGTAGAGCCACGGTTGATGATGATTGTGATGAATGGTAGTGAATTAAGCAATAAAAAGTTATGTAAGGTTCTGTCATTACGTAGACACGATTTATGTCATTAACGTAGACATTAAATTTTAACACTTATGGTTTAATAAATCTATAAAACATATTCACTGCACGCATAAGCACGTACATACATAATGTGTACGAACAAGTGTACGATAGACAGTTTCAACAAAAAGAAAGAATTTCGGTGAAACCGAAACATCGAAGCATGATAATGTTTTTAATATTTACTATACAATACAAATATATTTACTATATAACAAACATTATCATGTTAAAACGACAGAGACCGAAGATTTCTATACTGTGGGGAATCGAAAGTGTGGAAGCGTCACGTTTTTCGATGACGTTACATTTTTGTGGAATGACCCCCAGCCTAAAAACATTATCATGTTAAAACAATATAAGTTAGTACTTTACAATCAAAAAACGTGTTCATAAAAATGTTTTTTTTATCGTTTATTCTTGCACATCACTGTATCGCAAAACCAAGTACTGTAATATACTGTGACGTAGGATTTATGCGTGCACTGATAACTGGGTCAGCCTGTGCCCGTGTCCGCGCCTTAACTTACTGCTCTATTGAATACCACTAAATTGAATAAATTTATAAGTTACACTTTTTATGAAATTGTTCCCTATTGTATCTACTCGACGTATCTTCAGTACAGTTTCATATTTCTCTAAGTCCTACAACACACACACACACACACACACACACACACACACACACACACACACACACACACACACACACACACACACACACACACACACACACACACACACACACACACACACACACACACACACACACACACACACACACACACACACACACGTATAATGTACGTTGAGAGCTTAGAAATGGAAATGCAGTGGTGTATAAGTTTGTTCTTTGAGTATTTCCAATCTTTAGTGTTTTACAGATTGTGTCGTGTTTCTTATTGAATTGCGTTTGTTGTGTTTACAGTAGTTTGTTTTGTATTTTATGTTTGTATGGGTAGTACCGTGCGAATATTCAATACAGTCTGTTTGTGTGGTGTGTGTATATATATATATCATTTTCTATATAAGTAACTCGTCGTTTCTTGCAGTAATTATATAAATTTGTGATGTTATTCAATTTGTTTCTTCTGCAAGTAATAAAATTTCGTATATTCTTTTAACACCTGACACACGTTTCACTGAAGAATATCAGTATCATCAGAGGTTTCTAAGTAAATTAATAACAATCGAAATAATTCTATTAATATAAAAATAACGAATAATCGAATTTGTATCGATTTTAATGTAATTTAACTGATAATCGATTTAGGTCGATTAGTTAACGATTGTTTTAATGTTTATTTTCTTCAGCAGCTGTTTTCTCGGTTATATTTGAAAATTTGTTGTTTATATTTTATTCATTTTTATTTTAGTAAATTTGTAATTTTAAATAGATCGTCTTGTTTTGTTTTTATTTGGGTTTGTTCTTTAATTAATAAATTATTTTTATTGTGTTTGTAAATGTTAAGATTTTCCCAAATATTCATTGTTTGACCTTTTTGTATGTTTTTAATTAATTTTATATTTTCAGTGTTTGGAAATTGGTGGTTATTATTTAGACAATGTGTGGCTAAATTAGATTTATAAATATTTGGTTTTAAATATGCATTGCGGTGTTGAAGAAATCTATCAAGTAGATTTTTCTTCGTCTGACCCAGTAATATACAAAAGAGTATAAGAAATTTTATTACTTGCAGAAGAAACAAATTGAATAACATCACAAATTTATATATATATATATATATATATATATATGTATACATATATATTATTAGCGTCTTGTTGCTGTTTAATGTCTGGGAGTATTTGCTGTTGTTATGCGTATGTGGGTAAGTGTGAAAGATTAGGGATACGCGCTATACATTTTCGTTCTTTATGAACGCAGTATAATTTAGAACCATATATAATGTAATCACAATGACGTCTATAAGCCCCAGTCAAAAAAGACAACAGTAGCACCAATCAGCGCACAGATACTTTACCAATCTGAAAACCAAAGTGGCCGCTGATGATGAGCACACTCCTTATAATACTCGAAGCATGATCCAAGTATAAAAACATATTAACACTAGTATATTATTAAGTTATATACTGTATAGTGTAATATTATGTTATATATGTTTACTAGCATACTATAAGAATATTAAGTTATATGTACACACACAAGCGCTCGCGCACGCACGCATGTGATGGATTCTTCTTTTTCTGGTTGACTCCCGCGTCAGTTTTGCTGTATCCCTCCCCCCCACGGTTTTACGAAACGTCGTCTCTGTCGTCTTCACGCAGATTTCTCTCGACTATATCATAGGCTGGAATTATTTTTCACTTAGACCGGTCGTGGTGGAAGAAGCTCGAAGGAGAAGCTTCTGCTGGATGAGCTTGCTCAGTTGTAGTATTAAGGGAGGTGTTTTTAGTGGATCAGAGTCCCACACTACTGAGAACTATGGGCTTCCTGGTGTCTATACAGATTTTCAGCTTCCCTCGTAAAAAGAAAACTTGGGCCGGTCTTGTGGTTTTACACTATATACTGCAGTGGGAGTTGACAGGCGCATTTTGCAACCTCAACGCAGTCGCCGAAACTCTGCTTGATTGATTACACTCAGACATGCTGTGCACTGTGAAATACATCTGTAAGTAAACGGTTTTCCACACGTTTAAACATTACTTTGAGGCACTTGTCCCATGATTTTGCCCAGCAACATTTAATAGACACTAATCTACATCATTTTTCATAACATTTAAGCTATCACGATAACAGTTATCTTCAGTAAAATTATTTTCCGGCTGTTGAGTCGTGGTACTCTTTTGCAGATCCAAACGTTTGGACTGCTGGTGCGGCAGCCATCCTCAGTGGTCTTATGTTCTGCTCCTCTGGCGACTAAACGAAGGCGCGACCGACGACTGGGGGTTGCGCGACTCCGCGACTGGATGGATGAGCACGCCCATCCATCCATCTGTGCTACAGCCAGCTCCCAGCTGCGTCTACGAAACTCCAGCATGTCGCGACGCAACTTGCCGGTCGCTCTGTTAAACCCAGCCTTGGCTGGCGGGTAACGGGCCCTCTGCCAGCGTCTCCGGAGGTGATTCCTCTTGCGAGCGAGTTGAGAGAGTTGAGACACCTCTTCAGCGATGTGCTGGTAGTCGGGCGTGAGCCCAGGCTTCTATCTGATTGGCCGAGAGCTGGGGCCAATCCCGTTGCTCGCCTCTGTCAACAACGGATTTAGACGTTATAACCTTGGTAGCGATCCGAGTGCCGGAAACCTTATTCATCCTCAAGCACTCTTCCTATAGGTACGCGCGCACTGCACAGACCGGTACGACCGCCCGGTATGACCGACCGGGACGACAAGGACAGCAAATTTTAGGGGGTGCGCGCACTGCACCGACCGGTACAAACGACCGGGACGAGACGGACAAATTTGGCCGTGATCGTCAAGAGTGGCCATTTTGCTATCTAGTTTCGTTGAGTGCTGCAAGTGAGCCGAGTCGTTTCTTGTTGTGTCATTTAGTGCAAAGTGTGATGGAAGTTGATGAGGAGCCAGCTATAGTAAGTGCAGTTCTTATGGAGGAAGAGGAGAAACAAAAGAGGAAACCTCGATTTTGGTGTCACAATATTAACAGAAAAAGACTTGGCGAGTATCACACGCTTTTTCCAGACTTAATTGAAGATGATGCAAAATTTTTTCAGTACTTTAGGATGACGCATGAGAAATTTGATTCCCTTCTGAAAATTTTGGAACCTGAATTACAGAAATGCGACACAAACTTCAAAGATTCCATTGGTCCCAAGGAGAGACTGGCAATTTGTTTAAGGTAAGAGCCTTTTAGTTCATAACAGTAAAAGTGAATTGATACACAAAACATTCATTTACCAGAAAAATTAGAAAATATTTTTTCCCACGCTCTGTGCTCAAGTCACAATTTAATGAGATTCTGTAGTGAAAAATAGATACATTTTAACATTTTTATGTTTTAAAAGTAAACAAATTGTTTTCCAAACGGTACGTCCTGTATCACATATAGGGCCTAATAAATAGGCCTACATAAAATTAGGCTTAGGCCCACCATATACACTACAATATTTAATAATGTTTACCTCTGTGTATGTCTTTTTTTCATTTTATCCCATAAAATAAATTTAAATAAAATAATTGTTGGAGAGTCATATGAGTGTTCCACCTAAATCCTGTTATTTTAGCTAGGAAAAGCAAAAAAAATATTACAATATATATAATGCACTTACAATAAATATATAATATATAAAGCACAATAACAAAAAGTTTGTTTCTCACTAGAGAATTCCCTTAAATATTCAAGAATGTTTACATAATCTTCTACTGAAGTCCATTTTCATAAAAATTCTCGGCCAATCAGATAGCAGCCCACTCCCGCACGGCTATATAAGTGCTACGGTTTGGCTCGCAACCATGCCGTCAATGCAATACAATGGCATGTCGTCATATAGTCGCCGGAGGAGCAGAACATAAGACCTCTGAGGATGACTGCCACAGCTCCAATCGAAACGTTTGGATGTACAGAAAGAGGGCCACGACCCAACAGACTGGAAAATAATTTTACTGAAGATAACTTCGGCCGTGAAAACTACAATGTTATTTGCTGTAATACTTATACACATACAGTACTTGGTTGTATACCTGCATACTTATGAAGTATAAATACGATATACGATAGTGTGTATTTGTGTGTGACATTATAATTTTAGTTTTAACTAAAATTACTTTGGTAAGTGTTGATTGTATTAAAAAATAAATGATTGATTTTAGAAAACTTAAAAATCACGAATTACATAAATAGTTTATATATATTGTAACGTAGAAAACGAGGTCGTACCTGTTAAAATGTATCACACTTGTTTATTTAGTGTATTAGTGTGATTGTAGTGTGTTTGCCTCACACTGGTTGTTACATAAATCGACGTCACTACTGGAGTCCGTAGCGTTGTCAATGTCACCAGTACAACCTACCTGTTAATTCATAGGGATTACGATTCCCGGGTGGCGCCAAATTGTTTTTGTTAAAACAATTAAAACATTTAGTTTTTAAAGTAATATGTGGTATTCGCATGTACAGCTGTGGCGTTCGAATTATTCCCGCTGCTACACAGGTTGTCGACTCGGCCACTCGTGACAAGCGCTAGTTGGCTATGACTTAAACTTCGCTAACACACATATATTTACAACAAAAAATCCTATGAAATAACAAGATAGTATTGTTCTGTACTGCGCTTTTTAATACACATTTAATTATTAATAAACATGACAATTGAATAATAAACAAATTTATAATATTATGCTCCGGCTTAGAGCTTGAAACACAAATATCTCAAGGTTGGCAAAATAGTTTCAAAACATTATCGTTCATTTACTTTTTAACAAAATTACTATGTTTTTAAAACCTGGAGTTCTTTTGATCATGAAAATAGACATAAACGTTGATTACATGAAAAGAAAGTATACTATTATACCTTATAGGTACTTAGGATTTATAATGTGTTTGTACAATTTGTGCTGTAGTGTCGTATTTCTGTTACCGTAGTTATGTTCACAAATAAGGTTATCTTTATAAATGTTTTTTAATATAAGTAAATTATGCCTTTACCTTTGAAAGAAAATACTACTTTTAAATAGTGAGAAATTTCATCATTTGCAAATAATTTAAGTGATTTGGGGTTTTAGGAGTAAGAAATTATTCGGTACTTATCAGTTCGTCTCACGTTGAAAGGTCGTCATCAATATAGGCGTTTATTTTTCGAATTTGGTCTGGTTGAAGGCTTCCAGCATCTTCTTCAAACTGGTCTGAGTTTTTTCGTTAATTAATTCATTTAATTTCGTTCTTGGTCATCATTAATTCTGTGTAGATCGACGTCTCTTCATATTGGATCATCTGAATTCACTAGTTGACTTGTTATAACTGTTTAAATTAAAGTTTTAGTTTGTCCAATTTCTTGTGTGGCTTACCCACGCTTCATTTCTTGGCGTCTATATAATTTAACGGAAAAATAAGCCTCAAAAAACTCGTTGTTATAGTAACTAATAATTCAATGCTGGTTTAATTTCTCATTACATACATTGTTAGAGATATTTGAACTTTTATTCAAATTTATTAAGTATTTTTCTAATGATTTTACTCCCTTATAATTCCCTTGGGATAATAAATGACATCACTATTATTTTTCTTTCCTTTCAAAGTTTACAATGATACCTCATAAGGTCATATTTTGTTACACTTTAACTATAGTCTAATTATTTGACATTTAATAAATAACATATCTTTCTTGAATTAAATTATTACAATATTATTTCTGTTTTAAAATAACTGATATATTAATACTGTCCCTTCACTGTTCTTAGATTAGTAAGATTTTTTGTGAAATTGATACAATTTGCATCTGAAAGTTCTTGGCAGTTAACTGTTTTCATAGTTACAGACAGCCATGATTGTTTTTTGTGTATCTCCTTTTTAAATTACCTTCTGAATTCAGCCTGATGGGCTTCACTTATTTGTTTGTGTTTTAATTATTATTCAACATAAATTTTCATTACTTTTCATTTGAAATATAATAGTTAGGTTTATGGACTGTAAGTCCCTTTTCAGCCATATTCCTTCTTTAACATTGAATCAACTATTCTTTGCAAATTATAAATTATTCTTAGTACTAACATTGATTTCTTTCTTGTCTTATAAACTAGGGTGATAAACATTATTACTTTCTTTAATATTATGAAGGTTGATTCCCCTTTCAACATGGGGTGTTGTATTCTTTATAATTTTAATCTTTAATAACAAACTTTACTTCTATCCTATCATGCCCTGTTAACACAAGTTATGGTACTGGGCTTTCTCCCTGATATGTCACATGCTTCCCTTATATTAATTTTAAATACTATTTTTAATTACATCTAGGTATACAACTAATTATAGTTCCACTCCCATCATTGGTAATTTATCAATGTTTTCAAGAGTGTCTACTTCCTTAGCATTCTAACTTGAATGTTTCACATTCACTTTCACTATTTTTTAGGGCATTATCACTTCACTAAAACACTTCACTTTGGTTCACTGTTTTGTAATTAGTGTTATTTAATGGGTAACCCCTATACCTACTCCTACCATTTCTCACTATTTTTGTTTTGGTATTATTTTTACTATAAACAATATTAGGCTAGTTGAGTTTTGGGTTGAATCTAACCTTTCTGACAGGGTTAGTGTACTCTTCCTAAACTACTTTGCTTTATAATTGTATTGTCTTAAAAATTGGATACATATGTTAAATTAATAATAATAATAACATTGGTTTTATCAATATATAATTATTTAAGGTTTATTGACCGTATTCTATCTTTAACATACAATCTCTCCCTTTTATATATGTGTGTTAGTTTCCCCTTGGGTTTTATCTGTCTCCTCTTCATTCTTCCTCTTCATTCTTCCTCTTCTTCTTCTTCAATAATCTTCATCTTCATTCTTCATCTTCTTCACTTCAGGTTTAAATTCTGCTTACTTGTATCGATCTGTCCTCTTCTTCTGGTTCTTCTTTAGTTCTGTGTCCATCATTGTTTTGTCTATCACATTTTCTTAAGTATGTTTGGGTTGTCGGCTCAATCATGTCAAAATATTTACATTTTAATAAGTATGTTACGTGGTTCCCTTCTTTATGTTTGTGTTTTTTGGCTCAATCACTTGGGTTGGGTAATATCGTGGTACGTCATGTCAAAGTATTTACATTTTAATCATTTTTTACACATTTTATTTCATATGAAGTAGCTTTTATATTAAGAATTATCTTTTTTATTACTGGTACGAGATTTGGCTTAATTGTATCGTTACATAATATATATACACACACTCACGAATTACATAAACAGTTTATATATGTGTGTGTGTGTGTGTTTTGTGTTTGTATATTAAAACAAATTTACACGGATACCCAGTATATGAGAGATTATATCAATATCGCCCGTATAAATAATATCATTAAATTGGAATTTACTTGTTGCATAAATACTTGGTTAAACACATAATACATCGATACACTTTAAATTATTAGTAAATACATATTATTCACTGAAATGTCTCTTATTTTTTATGTACATTAAAAATAGCACACGTGCAGGTTTTTTGTAACAAATTCTAAAACGTCACATACACACATACGACAGACAAGTAAAAGACAAACATGCAAGATCGTATGTTGAAAGACAACAATGTAACAGTAAAAGCAAAGAAAATGTGGTACAAAGAAGTTGTTTCATAACCTGATTGTCGAATTGGCTGACGGCCAGGTGTTGATGTCTGTGTGGTATCGGAAGCGTGGAATGCGTCGTAGAATCGAACCATCCGACTGCGCTGCCGATGACGATCATCAGTATCAGAGTGAAACCGGTAAGCAACAATCCAGTCACCACTTTGGACCGCGACGATATCACTATGGCCATTGTTCGCACGCACTGATTTCCTTATAAAAGAGTCGGTCACTTTGAACACTGGGAAATTTTCATTGACAAGTTTGACACTATACACTCTTCTTGATAACACAGATTGCAAGTTATAACTTGTGACTAAATTTTATCACTGGAATTAGAAAAAAAAGTAACTAAACATTAATAATTGCCATTTTATTGTGATTTATATCTTTACTTCTAGGCATTACAAGATTGTTGGTTTACATGTGTAAGTGAGTGAGTGAGTGTGTGTGTGTAGACAAGTATTTGTGTAAAAGGTACAAGAGTGTGTTAAACTCATATGTGGCAGTTTAAAAGTCTACGGTATTTGCTTCTTTGTACATCGTTGTAGATTCATAATAATGATACATGTGTATGTTGTCTGCAGGAAGGAGTTATGAAGAGGTGAAATGGAAGGCCGAGAGTAGAACTGCTGCCAACCATCTTTCGATTGGTTACCAAAGAAGGGAGAACCTTTATGCTAAGAGAAGGACCAGAGGAAAGTTTAAATGTTTTGAATTGTCAAATTGTCATATTTAGCGAATACATTCAGTAACGTTGGTCTTTTAATAATTTAATGGCAAAAATAGAATATTGTCTTTATATATTTTGTAGAATAAAATTAACTATTTCAAATTTAATTTCGCTTTTAACTAAGCTTGTATAAAATTAGAAATTCGTTTGGAATTAGTCTTTTAGTTCTGAACGTATTCCTGAAGAATTGTAATTACAACTTTTTTTCGCATGGGCAAGAAGAAGAAAGGTTGATAACAAATGAACTACAAAACTACAGTAGGCTACATGAAAATCGTATGCAAACGAGGTTGTAGACTTTTATTTACCAAACAAAAATGAAGAATTTTATCGTCAAGAAAATTATTGCAAATTTATCAAAAACGTCAAAATAAATTTAGAACTTGTATATCAATTTTTATAATTTTTTAATACAGCAGAATTCAACGGGGCCAATTAAAATTTTCGAATTATCCTCTACTCCCTAAAAAAAAACTATTTAAAAAGTTGGAGTTAAAGTTTTATTGTATGCCGCCTGTATGCTTACATATGCTACGTACAATAAAATTTAATATGCAGCACAAACCCACGGCCTAATCGTGCAGTTGTCATATCGGCTGTATTGACGTTATGCGCATGCGCGGCGACTGTACGTGCCTTACATAACGCAATATAAACGCTACAGCGCATGCGTTGGAAACACGTTGGAGGATTAATGTCGGCTATTATTTTAATTCCATGCTGTGTGGACAGCTGTTGCTGTACTGCTACACACATTTACTATTGCTATGTTTCTCGTTGTCTGCCCCTGTCTGTCTGTCTTTCTCTCTCTCTCCTCCCTCCCCACAACAGCAGACTTCTCCTTCGCAGCAATTCAATGTCCCCCGCCGTCTAGGCGAATTCATCGTCACCGTGTATGTGGCGCCTCTCCTGGACCGAAGTTTCCGTTGGGTCTTCAGAGTCCATTACCTGACCATCCGAACAGCCCCAAACGTCTGTCCCCTGAACGCCACTATACGGACACATTCCAAGAAATTCTACCACCGCTGTGGCCGCTTCCACGGCAACACCCGTCTGTACCACATGCATCTTGGACTCGGTCAGAAAACTGGCCCTGAATTAGACCGCGTCTGGTTGTAACCTCACAGCCGGTAGTAGGACACAGCTGGCAACCCCCACATATCATTATACCCACGGCGGGAACTTTATTGAAGCTCGGTACGCGGTGTAATGGCGGGTGATGGGTTTACCCCCACGATCCCCAAAGACATGGTTACATACACACGCGCTCGTGCCTACACACGTGCACAATGTTAATTTAACACCATTTCCGTTAATTATGCAAAAAATCAGAGAACAATTTACAGAAAGCGGTACATAATCTAAGTCAGCATGGGGCGCTTACAAAAATCCCAACACTGCCTAAGTAGAAAGTAGCTGGAGTTCAGAAATAGCTCTCATTGTAGCTGTGGCCGTAGCTGAAAGGTATTTTGTGTTTCTGTCATTACGTAGATACAACTTAAAAAAAAATTTTGTCGACGTTCAGACAAATTTTATTTCCATAATCAGGATCCCATATTCAAGCGATATTAAGGTAATACACATGTCACGAGTATTTTTGAGTGAATTGTGTATACACTTTAATTAAAAATAATAATATCGATTAATATTCCTATAATTGTGTTGAATAATGCGTAATTATTCCTATTTGCGTTGAATTATGTAAACGCTAGATTTATTGGCTCAACCAACGGCGTCCTATATCGTATGTCCAGATAGGCCTAATTAGGGAATTAATTACATGATGATGAATTAAGTCCTAAACACATGATGGTTTAGGAATTTCTGTATTATTCATTCAAACGGGCGGACATTGTGTATATGTGAAACATTAACTCATAAGTTGCACACAAACATTAAAACGTGGGCTAACTTTTTTATAGAGGCCCAAATTTTATAACACAGCTTTCAAATACACCTCAAACACAGCCTATATTCGTATGAGCTTTTGCAAAATGTTGAATTTGTTTAAGTTGTATAGTGTGTCTTAAAAGTATTTCCGTTACTTTGTGTGAAACAGTTTGTATAAAGCAAGATCCAGACCGACGTTGTTGGATTGAACGTAACAGGTTGTCACAGCTCAACGACAGTATATGAGTCTCAACGATACAACAACCAGTCAGTCGCGTGTGATTGTTTATTAAACTTTCAGCGCGTCTCAGACGCAAGGCGGCCTGATTAAGGTCACGGAGCTGATACCCCCTCCCCCAGTTCCATGTGCCACTGCCAACTTGTGCATTAAATAATTACCATAATCATGCGACGTTAGTCGTCTCGACGGTAGAATGGCTCTATATTATAATGCATTTATTGAGTAACGGATCACTGACAGTTTTTATCAATCACTTCTGTTATAAGATTTAGAATTTTTTACTTCTTGTAAATACGCAGATCAGAATTAATTACCGAGAATAGTGTACAGTTCTTGTGTATTTATTAGAATTGCAAAAATGTAGAAAGGAAATGAAACTATCATTAAGCAACCTTTCAGCAAATATTAAATTAAAAGTCTGAAGGAAAAGGGATACTGGGGAGACTCTGCAAGATACTTTCAAATGTAGACCGCAAAGCGTGGCAGTACCAAAAGGGATACTGGGGAGACTCTGCAAGATACTTTCAAATGTAGACCGTAAAGCGTGGCAGTACCAAAAGGGATACTGGGGAGACTCTGCAAGATACTTTCAAATGTAGACCGTAAAGCGTGGCAGTACCAAAAGGGATACTGGGGAGACTCTGCAAGATACTTTCAAATGTAGACCGCAAAGCGTGGCAGTACCAAAAGGGATACTGGGGAGACTCTGCAAGATACTTTCAAATGTAGACCGTAAAGCGTGGCAGTACCAAAAGGGATACTGGGGAGACTCTGCAAGATACTTTCAAATGTAGACCGCAAAGCGTGGCAGTACCAAAAGGGATACTGGGGAGACTCTGCAAGATACTTTCAAATGTAGACCGCAAAGCGTGGCAGTACCAAAAGGGATACTGGGGAGACTCTGCAAGATACTTTCAAATGTAGACCGCAAAGCGTGGCAGTACCAAAAGGGATACTGGGGAGACTCTGCAAGATACTTTCAAATGTAGACCGTAAAGCGTGGCAGTACCAAAAGGGATACTGGGGAGACTCTGCAAGATACTTTCAAATGTAGACCGCAAAGCGTGGCAGTACCAAAAGGGATACTGGGGAGACTCTGCAAGATACTTTCAAATGTAGACCGTAAAGCGTGGCAGTACCAAAAGGGATACTGGGGAGACTCTGCAAGATACTTTCAAATGTAGACCGCAAAGCGTGGCAGTACCAATTTCTGGAAAGAATGAGACAAGTAGAAGATATTACTTAAATGCCGAGTAACTATGTGGGGGGATCATGGGGATCAATCCCTCCCCCCCAGAGGTATTGAAAATTTCATCGAAATTCCATAATCACTTAATTTAGGTCTATTTATAAATATATTTATAAATATAGGCCTTTGTGGAAAACATAACACACACAGACCACTAAGTTTGTGGGTAGATATGATAGACGAAACTGATGAAATAACTAAGAGACGTCTTAATAATATTAAAACTTAAGAGACGTATTAAGAGATGATGCGTGACAGAGGGAGAACTAAGGAAGTTGGCGAGGGAATTGAATTAACTGAAAGTCCGACATTTGATTGAGTAACAGGATATGTGAAGAAGGAGGAGGAGGAGGAGGAGGAGGAGGAGGAGGAGGAGGAGGAGGAGGAGGAGGAGGAGAGGAGAGGAGAGGAGAAAGAAAAAGAAAAAGAAAAAGAAAAAGAAAAAGAAAAAGAAAAAGAAAAAGACGAAGACGAAGACGAAGACGAAGACGAAGACGAGAAGAAGAAGAAGAAGAAGAAGAAGAAGAAGAAGAAAAAGAAGAAGAAGAAGAAGAAGAAGAAGAAGAAGAAGAAGAAGAAGAAGAAGAAGAAGAAGAAGAAGAAGAAGAAGAAGAAGAAGAAGAAGAAGAAGAAGAAGAAGCATAGTTTATCTAGTTCAATGTTCATCCTATTAATTAGTTTACAGGTTAACAGTTCATTCTGTACCCTCTGTGGTAATTCATGTCTAGTCAAAGAACAGAGTCTTCAGTAGTTAATGTGTAACTCTTTTTTGATTTAGTGTATCGAGAAGAAACGAAATATTTGAAGTCCATAAGAGAAACACATAATGGGATTATGTCAGGAAGGAGGTCATCAGAAGTCAACAGGACATGAATTATAAAGTAGGCGACTGATACGTATATTATGAATATATTGTCAGAACAGACATGAATAAATTCTTTAAAACTATACTGGGAAAAGATAATACTTAAAACATAACAAACGCTATATTCTATAATCATGTTGGAAATAGAATAAATATAATAAACATAAGAGAGAGAGGCCATGCCATTTGTGGCTAGAGATGATAGACAAAACTGATGAAATATCGAAGAGACGATATTAAGAGATTATGTGTGAGAGAAGGGACAGCTAAGGAAGTTGTCGAAGGAATCGAATTAACTGAAAGTCCAACGTTTGATTGGGTAACAGGATATGTGAAGAAAAAGGATAAAAAATAAAAATAAAAAGAAAAAGAAAAAGAAGGAGAAGAAGAAGAAGAAGAAGAAGAAGAAGAAGAAGAAGAAGAAGAAGAAGAAGAAGAAGAAGAAGAAGAAGAAGAAGAAGAAGAAGATTATTAGAATATTCCCTTTTGTTATTGGCAATTTTTTTCAGTCAAAAAAGAGACTTTCATATGTATATTTTTTAAGAGAATGCAGAAGTAGTTTTAAGTAGATGTTTTGTTCAGTCACAAAGTAGAGTTCTATTCGTGTATAATAGTTTTTATTAAAGGAATGCCAAAGTACAGGCAGGTTGGGTTTTTATTTCAACGGCGTGAAAGATGTATTCGGTTTCGTTGCAGAGACAAACAAAGGCAGCGTTAGCGCCGGTGTCGTGTCAGCCTTTTAATACTTAATACCTTGTGTGTAGTACAAAGGATAAGGGATAGTGAAAGCATTTGGCGCTAAAAATACCGCACACACATGTCCTGTAAACTATGTTCAAAGTGGGAGTTGTCTGCTCTGGTATGCTCCATAATTTACATGGATAATATACTCACTGTCACTGTATTATGGCTTTGAAAATTTCTTTCTACTGGAGACAAAGCGTGAGACGGTGTTTAAATATTTAAATTGATACACAGCACTGAGACAAGCTACTAGTGCCAACTTAATGGTTACAATGACCATAACATTATAATGGCTTGTGCTATAACATAACTCCGTAATTACTTGGCTGTTGTTGGACGATCACAGTGTTATAATCTAGAACACTAAAAGCATTTCATGAAGGGCTTTGTCAGACATCACGGAAGATTAAAAACCTAAGCCAGCCTTGTCCTCCAGCAACCTATGCAAGAGCACAACAATAGAATTGAAAATGGTGTATATTGCGTCCAAGAGAAAAACAAAAAAAGATAAAAGAGAACAGAAGAAGAAGCGGTAAATAGTAACTTATAAGCCAGAAAAAATAGCTAATAGATTGTTACTTTCTGATTGTTGTTTAATAAATAAATAAATTACCTACTAATATAAATAAAATGTATATTTTTTGTAAATAATAACACTTTTGAACATCGCAAAAAGGAAACAATTTACGTTTCTAAAGTAATTAATATATTTGATTTCTAGTCAAAATAAGAAATATTTTTATGGGTATTTTATATATCTAAGTAACAGAACCTATGTTTCTCCTTTAAAAAATAGTAAGTCAGTTGGTAAAGAAGTTTTTAAAAGACAATTCTACAAATACAAAAATCTGCACCGTTTCGTTCTGCAAAACTGTGTATTAGCCAACTTGCGCTACCATTACTGCCCAGTAAAATCCAGTTTGTTATCAGTATTGGTGATAAATAGCACAGTGAACAAGGTTGTTACAAAAATAGCGTCCATAGTTGTCCGGGAAGGTAACCTCTTGAAGAATGCAACATAAACAATCGATAAATATTTCATCCTCATCATCTTCACAACACCAGTGGCGTATCTAGAATTTGACCTTAGGGGTCCGGGGTCGCGCGGCTTCATAAAAAAGAAAAACAAGTTAAGACTGATCAACATTACTGTCATAAATAAGTGGCTGAAAAACGCGTGATAACATCCTGAAACCAGTCCTATTAAAGTAAACTACAATAACACAATAAAAATACGCGTTATTGAAACACCGTTAAAAGATACATACTGACTGAATTGATTTTCTTATATTTTGTGTTTCAAACGTATACCCTAATGGTGTGTAATACACCTGTTTGTATATTACCTTTATATTAGCGTAAACAGCTGAAAAATATAAAATATAACACCATAAAAATTAATATAAAAACAAACTTCGTCAACGTTTTTGGCCTTCGGGGGGGTTTGGTCTCGTTCGCCCCCCCCATAAATACGCCTTGCACAAGCCAGGGTTCTGCCTGTTCCGCCTTCAAAGTTCCTCCAGCCGTCCCACACACCTGTTTCCAGACTTGTTTGGACAGTCTGGAATGTGACATTGTTTCTAGGTGTTCTTTCCACGGCTGTTTGTATACTTGTAATTTTTCATTCAAGTTAGAAACTTGGAATTCTTCTCTGATGACCTCGTTCTTTATGCGGTCGAGTTTAGGACACGTTTCAACTCCTCTTAAGAGCGCCCTTTTTGAAGCCTGTATTTTACTTTTATGTTTTCTATTGTTGTCCATATTTCACACTTATCGGACAGTACAGGGACCGCCACAACTTTGTATCTCAACGTGCTTTGCTTCCAAAAATACGGTCGGTTGTTCCAAAGATCGGCTGGGATTTATCTCACTTGGGTATGTCCACGACTGGTCCTCTTCATGATCCTCTACTATGGTGTTTTCTGGATGTTCTTAGCTGCAGTTTGTGGGCCTCCATTTAAACTGTTGACTCTAAGTAGGTAGTT
Source organism: Magicicada septendecula (assembly GCA_034769895.1). Taxonomy (NCBI): domain Eukaryota; kingdom Metazoa; phylum Arthropoda; class Insecta; order Hemiptera; family Cicadidae; genus Magicicada; species Magicicada septendecula. The sequence goes on from CM068368.1 coordinate 18,000,387, forward strand.
TAGGCATTATGCTCTGTCTCTGGGTACGTGATGCTCATAGTGTGGTTGTTGATTTCCTTCAGACGGTCGTTTTCACTTTTCACATTTTGTTTAAACTGCACTAATGTTACATTCTGATTCAGTATTGGACATACTTTAATTGTTAAACACTTACTTAAAGAGATGTGATGGCTACACTGTTTATATATATATACTTTTTGGCTACATAACTTCCTTTACATTTTAACTACATGTTTGCACTCTCCTCTACTTACTGCTCTTGTTACCAAGTAACATCTATTTATTTATACATAGTTATGTAATGTAACACGTATTTCTTGTGACAACGCATGGCAAAGCAGTTGGCTTGGGCGCAATTCAAAGACGACTGGGGGTAGATTTTGTGGCCGTGAGTAGGGATCTGGCGTAGTTTACACATCGAGAGAAAAGTAGTTCGTTCTTTTATTATTATTATTTTACCTTTAATTAGCTACTATTAATTATACCACAGCTTCTTTATTTTCGTCAGTATTTTATTTGTAAATATCACGTTTTTTAGAGATCATTACCATGATTATTTTAATTAGCGTAACAACTGTATAATTTGCGTGTCCGTACTGGCTTTTCATTTGTTTGTACAGGTATTTGCTACATGGGGGGGGGGTGGATTATTTTATTATGTGGTATTACGAACACAAAAAAATTTTTTTTTTGTGCTATTTAAAATTTGTTTTAAATCGTCACATATCATAGCCAATATCATTTTCCAAATATTTAAAATAGCTTACCTGTTCTACAATTTGTTAACTAATAATTATGTTTGTTCTTATTGGTTCAGTGCCTTGAAATGCCATTACCTTTGTTTTTGTAGCGGAGATTTTAGTTTCTCTGTTTACCTTTGTATGCAATTCTGATGTTTTGCGGAGATTTTTGTTTACTTTTGTTTGCAATTCTGATGAAGCTTGAAAACAGATTTTGTAAAGCAGATTCTGTATTTTGAATTATAGGGAAGGGTACAACAGCATATTCTGTCTTTAAATATCTCAATACCACGATTCACTAGTAGTTTCCATTTCCTTACTAGACGGTCAAGTGTCATACTACACCCTTGCGTAACATGATAGATATTTACTATGGATATCCTACTTATTAATATTATGTTACTAAAGAAATAGTAGAGTAACTTTCCCATAATGGAAAAAAAAATTATGTAATATCGAAATGTATGCAATATTAAAAACTAGAACTAGAAAAACGCGAATATTTGACTTTTAATAAAATATTTTAGGCGGCTCAGTAGACCAGTGGGTATGGCACCTGGCTACTAATCTAGAGGTCCCGGGTTCGTTTCTCGGGCCCGCACCATAAAATCAAGGCGCATTTTTCCGCCCCCAGGTCGATTCAGCCTGTTGAAAATGAGTACCTGGGATAACGTCCTGGGGATAATAATGGGCGGCTGAAGCGTAGTGCTGGCCACACTGCCTTCCTTGTATGCCGTACGGCTCACATTAGGCAGCCTACCCTGCCTACTCCTAAGCTGCTTCGGTGGTACACATGGGGAGCCATTATTATTATTATTATTATTATTATTATTATTATTATTATTATAAGTATTTTAATATAATTTTTATTGTCTATGTATGTATGGCGTTCTGTCAGCTCGTATAACAATTTTGTACTCATTAGTCAAATTCTCTCCAAAGCTGTTTTGAACACTTGTACTAAATTATAATTTTATTACGCAACAGCCTTTGGAGATTTAAAACTACCAGTTTATAAAGACGTTGGATTACAATATTTATAAAGTACACTCGTTAACTCAAAAACGTTAGGTACTTTATTTTAAGAGTTACTATGTTACAATAATTGTACATCACATTAAACGTCGTTTTCCTCAACCGTGGCTTTTATTTATTTCAGCCAAAACCCAAAAACCGTTGTCACCTCACCTCACAAATAAAAACAATACATATTTTCGCTTTGCATTAAGAAATAGGAGAATTTACAATTAGTACACTTCTTTCCACATCGTAATATATCGATACAATCGCATATTATATATAACATCGAAAATGTACTGCAGGAATGGATAAAGGTACAGTTCCGATGCCGCTAAATAGCTTTTGTTTATTTACTTGTTTCTACGGTAATTAATTCTGGTCTCCATGGTGTTGTTGACAGTTTTATACGGGTCAACAAAAGGGTCTAATTAAAAGGGCCGAAACCTTGTGAACGGGGCAGAATATCAAATTCTAAGTTAGACAGTGTTTTTTTTGCCTTGTGTCAAAGGTTGCCTTTTATATATACAGTGTATATATATATATAGACATATCTATATATATCTATATATATATAGATATTTCATTCAAAATAGTAAGCGAGTTCTGCAACACATCAGGATAATTCTTACTTTGTACAAATCTTCTACGTTTTAGTGTAAACTTGTTAGATTAGTGGAACGTAAATAAAATAAATTTATGTTCAAATAAATAAAAATTAGTTTCATACCGTCGACGCAGATTTTCAAACAAAGCAAACGCTGTATTCGTTTGTCGTTATAGCAACTATTAATTCAACATACTACGTCTTTCCAAACATTATTATACAAACTTAACTGTGTCTTGTGTACTTTGATTTACAAGGAAAACACATTGGTTTTAATTCTCTTAAGGAAAACGTGAACAACTATTCTTATTAAGTAGTAGACAAGAGTAGGCTGCCAGACACTCGATTAGTGGCACTGGCAGTATGCTGACTGGGCTACAACGCAATACCTAGCAAAATATATCAAGAAAATGAACAAACGTGTAGAGTATTTAGACGTACGTTAAACACTGTTCAGTTCTAAGGCACAAGACACGACGTTACAGTCAAAATATATCAAGAAAATGAACAAACGTGTAGAGCATTTAGACGTACGTTAAACACTGTTCAGTTCTAAGGCACAAGACACGACGTTACAGTCAAAATATATCAAGAAAATGAACAAACGTGTAGAGTATTTAGACGTACGTTAAACACTGTTCAGTTCTAAGGCACAAGACACGACGTTACAGTCAAAATATATCAAGAAAATGAACAAACGTGTAGAGCATTTAGACGTACGTTAAACACTGTTCAGTTCTTAACACACGACACGATGTTACAGTCAAAATATGCGAGGCGTGTTGAAAAAACAACCGACTCTGATGAGAGAGAGAGAGAGAGAGAGAGGGAGAGAGAGAGAGAGAGAGAGAGAGAGAGAGAGAGAGAGAGAGAGAGAGAGAGGGAGAGAGGGAGAGAGAGAGAGAGAGAGAGAGAGAGAGAGAGAGAGAGAGAGAGAGAGAGAGAGAGAGTTATTTTTAAAAACTGTAGCTCTAGAGGAGATAAAGTTTTAGTAATGAGTTGTAGCACCAACGATGATGATGACAAGAGGAAACAAACTTACGAGTACAGAAAGAGAAAGAGGGAATACAATTTGTAGGTAATATCATCGAGCCGTAATTGATTTGTTTGGTAAATTCTTGAATAAGACCTGTTGGAAAAGATAGCTAGATAGAGAGATAGATAGATAAGTAGAGAGAGAGAAGAGAGGGAGAGAGAGACGGACAGACATACAGCAGACAGACAGACAGACAGAGGCAGACAGACAGATAGACAGAGACAAAGACAGAGACAGAGGCAGAGATAGAGAGACACACAGACAGACAGAGACAGAGTGAGAGACAGACACCGTCAGAGACACACAGCGAGGTGTACGTTTTAAAATAGCATACAACTTGAAAACATTAGGATTTTTCTTCTTCTTCTTCTTCTTCTTCTTCTTCTTCTTCTTCTTCTTCTTCTTCTTCTTCTTCTTCTTCTTCTTCTTCTTCTTCTTCTTCTTCTTCTTCTTCTTCTTCTTCTTCTTCTTCTTCTTCTTCTTCTTCTTCTTCTTCTTCTTCTTATTATTATTATTATTATTATTATTATTATTAAGGGCATTCGCAGTGTCGGTAAATAATAAATTTCAATACGACAATTTTTTGTCCTATAACAGTCAGCTGATTACATGAAAAAGTAGACATGCATTTATTTGTACGATGCAAACCTAATTTCCGGTGGTACATTAACACAATTAGAGCATAGAGTCGGTGGACGTTAATCCTAGCGGATCGGACCTTAATCGGACAGTAAATCCATTTTTTTTTTACCTTTTGTATGTTGTGGAATAGTACTATGTTTTTTGTGTCGATAATTTATTGGAAATTGTAGAGATGAGATAACCAATTAAAGTAACATAAATTTAACAAACGAACAGACAGAATGCTTTGTATCTCCTTTATTTAAAGCTGTTATTAAGTTTAGTTAATTTTAAAATTTTCGTACCTATTATACTTAGTTTTTACAGTCACTTGACTTTCCCTTTCTAGGTCCTCCACTCCCTCCAACATTCACACCCCACACACATGTGCGTTCACCACCCTACACATTCTTTGTATTACGTTGTTGTTAGCAGCTCTTTGAGAATAGCCTAATAGGCTGAAACAAGTGTCAGAGGTTAAGAACAAACTGTGAAACTTACCAAGTGTTTGTGTGTTTTAAAAACCTATGTAGTAATATGTTTCGCCAACGCGTCTTCACTCAATGTCGTGAAAACAACTTGGTTCGAGCGCGTATACTTCGTAGAAACAGTCTGCAGCTGAGGATCATAATGGGAAAGGTGAACGGAAAGAGAGGATGGGGGAAGAAGACAGGTTGGAATGTCTGATGACATTTAAAACGAAAAGAGCTCAGACAAGTGGCCAAAACCGAGAGAAAATGGAGTTGAAATCTGTCGTAAACAGTTTTACTAAAGAAGGAGAAGAACGAAGAACAGGTTAGATGATATAACTTTTTCGGTCACAAATTTAGTGCATCTCTTCCTCAGTCTACAAAGAGATCGTTTTCCATTTGGCTTATTAAGCAGAGTTTGTGTTGGCAGTTTGTCACACGCACAGTCGTCTATTTCAAAGCCATGCCATCAACTGTGTAATTTCTTGGGGAAAATTTTTTAATTTATTGCTTATGTACTTTTCAAAGCAAATAAGGGAAGCAAGCTCAACAAGTAAAGGAACACATCTAAACTTCTACAAGGTGATGGCTCTTCCCACACTTCCTTACGAGTCTGAGAATTGTACTTTAACGAAAGGCCAGGCCAGTCTCATCCAAGTGCCTCAGGCACGTAACAGGGTATACTCTCCATGATCATAGTAGAAACGCAGATATACGGCAAGAACTGAATATTATGAGTATACTCGGCAGGATCGCCCAGTATCGGCTGAATTGGTGGGAACATCTTTGGCGAATGGATGACTGCCGCATCCCCAAACAACTATGGAACTACAAGCCCAGGGGACGGAGAGTTGTGGGACGCCCGAGGAGCTCTAATATATGGGCCTATTTGAGACCGGAACAAATCATCCTTTGTTTAATCCGTGAAGATGATGATGATGATGTACTTTATAAATAGTGATTTTGAAGGCAGTCTGGAAAGATTACAGTGTAAGCTAATAGCTGTTTTTTCATAAAAAAGTAAGTGATAAAAGAGACCTACATTGTTATCACATTCCCCACAGTCGGGCCAAAGAATTTAATTACAGTTTTAAGTAAATCGATCATAAAAGTTGCTTATATGTAATTATGAACCAATTAGTTCAAATTATTATCATTTTAAATAATAATGTTATTTCTTTTTCACCGAGATTTATGTAATCAGACTTTAGTCGTGAAGTCTGAAAAACGACATTGAGTTTATTATTATTGTTATTAATTAAATCCTTAAATTTTTAGTGACCGTCAATCAGTGAATGTTTTAGTGGATGGTTAGTGAGGATCGGTCAATAATACAACTTTAGTTATTTTGCGTCGACGTTTCGACAATATTTATTGTCATCTTCAGGACCTGTGTATGAAATACAATAGAAATATCAAACATAACGAAACAATTAAATATTTGGGTGAACGTGTTGGTGATGTGAGTGTGTGCGTGTGTATGTATGTATCATTTTTTATGTGAAGACTTATGATAGTTTGTTTACATCTTCAAATTATCTTTAAGAAAGCGAGCAAATTATAGTATAATTTGAAGATGCAAACAAACTATCATAAGTCTTCACATAAAAAATGATACATACATACACACGCACACACTCACATCACCAACACGTTCACCCAAATATTTAATTGTTTCGTTATGTTTGATATTTCTATTGTATTTCATACACAGGTCCTGAAGATGACAATAAATATTGTCGAAACGTCGACGCAAAATAACTAAAGTTGTATTATTGACCGATCCTCACTAACCATCCACTAAAACATTGTTATTAATAAATGACAATTCAACAATTATAGTTGAATCGCTCACAAAACTCTTGTGTAGAAATTACCGTTTCTTTTTTTTGTGTGTTAAGCAGAGGGATTTGGCCCCATTAATATTTTCCGAGTGCAAAATTAAAAGTATGAATTCCGTCCTGACGAGGGCGCTGTATGCAGTCAGTCCCCATTATACAGTTAATGGCCTTCTCTTCTTTTCCGTTAGACACACATTAAGCTCTTTATTAATGTCACTTCTTGTCTTACTCGTGAATAAAGTCTTGTTCATTTGCTGAATGTAAAGGGATCACGTTTAATAGACACTAAAGTTTTTTTATTTCTAAAATTTTGTACCGTAATTGGATACAGTGTTTTCTTAAGTGTCTCGTTGCCAAAAATGAACAGAATGGCACGATATAGCTGGAATATAAACCGAAATAAATCATCATAACTTGCCGAACATAGTGTTACTCGCGTAAAGATTTTGCCAAACAAGCCCTGACCTTCTGGCTGTTAACTTACTGGCAGTTTCTAGTGCTTACTTACTTACATATATTTCTAGTACATTATGTGTGTTTGTATGTTTGTGTGTGTGTGTTTGCGAAATAAATGTAAAAATTCCGACACGGTGACTGAATGAAATTAAACAAAGACTGAATGAAAGGGATGAAAAAGGAATACTGGACAGGAAAAGGAACGAAAGAACATTCTAAAAGGTTGCTGGGAATACAACAAGCGATAAAATAGTGAAAAGTTATTTCCTCACGTCCGTTGGTAGCCAGGAAAACAGTTTTCATGACGACAACAACGTTAACAATAATATTAAAGACACACTATATATAGCAGCCTTTCTAAAAATATGTATCAGAATACATTTTTCATAACTCGAAAAAAATAGCGACAACAATTGAAAAGTAATATTTATCTGCAGCATCAAATATCGAGTCAGCTAGTGTCAGTTGATGTTTGAATATAACGACTGTTGAAAATCATTTGCCCGTTGAAAAGCTTCCTGAAAAACCTGGTTTTGTTGTAATTTCCAATGAATTACATAACTTTCGATTTGAAATAGAAGCTTACCTCTTTTACCCCATCTATAGAGTTATTGTTATAAAGCTAAAAATATCCATATATATATATATATATATATCTCATATATTGTACAATATTTGTATAGTAAACTTTATAAAGATGTGGAATAATCGAGATTTATTTTTAAAGAATAATCATTTTCATTGTTATAGCGTATCGTTGTTATTATGTGAGACGTATCAAAATAAGCTTCGAGGCGACTGCGGTATTGCCATGCCGCTTCACTCCCCGCCCTCCCCGCCTTTGCCTACGCATAACCAAGTGTAACGTGCGACAACGCTGTTAGGCGAGGGGCGGGGAAGAGCTGTTACTATTGCGTAACCTCGAAGCTTACAATGCCAAGTCCCGTACTAATAGTATATTGCGTCTATTGCGTCATAATAGATATTGTTTGGAGAAAAATAATATTATTGTATTATTGTTGCTGAACCATTCGATTATGGAATAACAGTGCATTAATACATAGTTGTTGGTTTGTGGACAATAAACACATTTCAACGTGTGATTGTGTGGTGGAAAATTATGTATATTTCAAAACTACTGAAGCGTCTTGTTTATCTTCTTATTTGAATTAGCAGTCTCTGTAATTCCAACGTTGTCGTGTGTACATGCTAAACTGGTACTTGTCATGTTCAGGACGAGGCCTTTCCGTGTTTCCACCATTTTTAAGTCCTAAACCTAGGACTCCTAAGTTGTAGTTTAGGACTTGAAAATTGTGGAAACACTGAAAGGCCTTGACCGGAACATGATAAGTAGAGTTTAGCAAGTAAACACGACAAAGTTGAAGCGTCTTATTTAATTGAAATTTTAGACCTGTTCTGTTATTTAACACACACACACACACACACACACACACACACACACACACACACACACACACACACACACACACACACACACACACACACACACACACACACACACACACACACACACACACACACACACACACACACACACACACACACACACACACACACACACACACACACACACACACACACACACACACACACACACACACACACACACACACACACACACACACACACACATGTATAATTTGTATTGATTTTATTCAGAACAAATTTCCCAAAATACGTGAATTAAGTTTATTTGATTCTAATATACATTTCATATAAAATTAATTTATTAAAGCTATCAGAGTTTTGTTGATTTATTATTTATTGACTACAAAACTGGAGGTGTTAGACGCTGTTGTATTGTAGTGTACATAAGTGAACAAGTAATGTAAATATTCGTATTTTGGAAAATGTATTTCGAATAAAATAACAGTGCATAATGTTTAAGAATCTGTCTATAAAGTCAGTGTAACGGTAACCAAACCCACCGTCACAAAGAGACATATTTCATCTGCAGAACCATAATAACCGTTGCAACACACACACACGGGCGCGCGCGCGCACGCAGTAATGCAGTTTAGTAAACTTCTCATTTTTGTATGATTCACCTGTGTTATATTAATGAGTATACAGTATTAGGGAATTTTAAATTTAATATTACCGTTCACCGTGTTGTAAATTTGTGCTATAAAATTAAGGAAAGTGTCTGTTTTCCTGCTCGTTGGAATTTAAAGAGTTAACAATTAAAGGGTTAGTCTCAGCTAACATAATTGTGAAAACTATCGCGACTGGGTCATTAATCTCCATATACTGTCCTACAAAAGTTACTAGTAATTCTGAAATTATTGTAAAAGAAAAAATTCTCTAATCATCAGTTTAAGAAGAATATTGATAATTCAAGTAACCATTATATGTTATGGAAAGGGGCGGGGTCTTAGGAGACCGGTGCGCAAGGTGCCCGGGTAGTAATATAGAAGTCATGGGTTCGATTTAACTCGTGGACTTGTGTATCTGGGATAACATTTTAGGGCAAATAAAAGGCGTCTTCAGCGCAGTACTGGCCGCCAAATGCAAAAGCTGAACTCCTACAGTGCTTACGTGGTAAAGTAGATCCATTATTGTTATCATTGTTATAATAATTATTATTTAGTTTTATCGGTTGTACAAGAAAATTAAAGACAGGCCCAACTTGCACCCAACGGGTAGCAGCACATAAGGGACGACTTGAAGGAGTCCGATTAGGGCGAAATAGGCTCCATCCGGAAGTAATACTTTAAGTGATCCCATGGTGGATATCAATATCTGAATCAGAGTTGGATTTTAAGTGTCAGAGATTCCTCACACACCAGAGGACAAACGCTTCTCTCTGACGGTGCATAAAACATTCCCCCCCCCTCTTAAAACAATAATACTATTATTATTATTAAATTTTTCCAGTGAAGTGTTTGTGAGGATCGGCCAAAAAGTGTAACAAATTTTTTAAATATTTGTGACGACGTTTCGACAACGTTTATTGTCATCATCAGGACCTGCGTATGAATACAAAAGAAATGTCATACACAACAAACAATTATTTGAGTTAACGTGTTTATGTATGTGTGTGTGCGTGTGTATGTGTTTATCCTTGAATATGTGAAGGCGTTGAAAAAGTTCGTTTTACATCAACAGATGTTTTCCTTAAAGACAACGAGAAAATTATAATATCCCAGAACATAATGTATACAATATATCAATTTAGATTACTCATAATGTAATGGTATTTGTAATTATTTATAAAATCAGTAATCAACAGTTAAATATTAAAATTGGTACAGAAAAACGTTTATACAGACATCTGTCAACATATAGCATAGAAAAACATATTATAGCTAAATACAGATTATAGGGATATTCAATTATGTAAATTATTAAAAGTTATTTGAGAAACATAAACATAAAACATAAACATAAACATACAAATGAAACGTAATGTAAATTTGTGTTAAACTTTTTTACCGATCTTCACAAACACTTCACCGGAAAAATCCATTGATTGACGGTCACTACGAGTTTAAGGATTTATTATTATTTGAAATATTGTAGCCGATAATAATCACTCATATTTGAGAAAAATATATCTGTAGTAAATATATATCTGTAAAAATATTGCAATAGTAACAACAAACACGGTCTATGGAATACATGTAATGTTTTATCATTGAAAAGTATCTTAGTGTGACCGGCTTCATTTCACACCGTGTGTTTTGATTGCGGTATATAGTATGAATTTCACCATCTCTCTCTCTCTCTCTCTCTCTCTCTCTCTCTCTCTCTGATTAATTAACTCTCGGACAGTAAATAACATTAACAGAGTGCAAAAAATAATTACTTCAATAAATAAGTTACATATAGAATCTGTTTGGCATTCGCAGATGACTTTGCTATACTTTCTGAACATCTGACATCTGCAGTAACAAGTTAATATTTTAGAGCACATAACCAGTAGAACAGAGTTAAGAATTTCTACAGAAAAAAAACAAATTTCTCACGAACTTTAAAAAAATGCCAAAATTCCTGCTAACGGATATTGGTCGAATAGAGAGGGTTAGAAAATTTAAGTATCTAGGGGAAATAATTCAAGAGAATGGTTTAGAAAATTCTTCTATAGAAGAAAAAATTCATAAAATGGAAAGAGCATGTGGTGGAACTAAAGGTATTTACAATAAAAAGTGCACATCTAAAAATGGGAAAATAAGGCATTACAGTACAGTAGTGAGGCCAGAATGCCTATTATGCAAGTGAATGTCTAGCATTGAATTACAGACAAATTAGAAATATTAAAAAGACAAGTTGTTAGGAAAACATTAAGCCCACAAAAAACTTCAGGAGGTTGGAAATTAAGACATAATGATGAAGTATATCAAAGCATAGAAAATATTAACAGAAACAATGAGAAAAAGAAGACTACATTTTATATAACATGGACGACGATAGGTTAACAAAGCAGATCTTCAGATATCTGTAGGGGAAGAAGTCAACATTAAGTTGGATTAAAGAAGTCACAAAGGATTTAGAGGAAAATAATATAAACGCAGAAAAAGTAATTAAAAGAGAAATTTTTCTGCCAAAAGTGTTAAAAAGGAGTCCAGGGTAGGAGAAAGAAAAACGCAGGTTCAAAGTGGACTGAAGACAGGAAGAAGAGACACAGTGAAAAGATGAAAGCATATTGGAAAAAAGAAAAGAACAAGGAATAAAGAATTGAAATTAGCATGTGGTCCTCAGATGGCCGATACAAAAATAAGTTACAGAATCAATAACAGAATAGTTACAAAGTAAATTAGAGAATACATTCTGAAATGTTACAGAAGAATAAATTTGTTAAACAACACGACTCGTACAAGCATAGATTTAGTTGTTTACACTATACGTTTAAGTGTGTCATTGACCCAACGAGAGAAAATGTTTTGTTAACTTTCAGTAACAGTTGATCTCAAAGTAGTTACTGAAACATGAAAATTATTTTTTCTATGTAAAAACTAAAAATAAAAAAAGTGTCTAATTAGATTTCTTATTTCTCCGAAGTCATTCTAGTACATGTTATTAGTAATTATTTTCAAAAGCTGAAATCAATTGTTTTCAGAAGATTTAATGTTGTGTACTCATTAAATTGTTCAAAAATGGTACCTAAACTCCAGAAAACCCTACCGTTTTAATTAAACGAAAGAGGACACGTTTCCCTTGACTATATACGTAAAGTGTAAAGAAGGATACAAATGTGTGACATTATTTCAAACATTAATTTTTGAGAAATATAAACAGCAAAAATCATTCTTTTTAAATTTTGTAATTTATGTATTTGATTTTAAAATTATCAGTGTAATTTGATAATTTTCTAATTCATACTGAACACAATTTTTTTACTGTAATTACTAGATTAACGTTCACATTTAATTTATATTACTTACATATAAATTAGAATGCACTACAAACGTGTTTTCAAAACGTTTTAAATATAAAATAAACAAAACGAACCACAGAACGTCGTCATATTATTGATAAAGACTCAACAATGGACAACAATGGTTTCGTCAACAACAATCACTTTGAAACCGACCAATTACGTACCGACAACGGAATCGAACACGCGGCGTACTCCACTCTCGCCGCGAGTAGGGTTGTAACTAACCGTAGCCGGCGTCGCGACGCTCTCTCTGTCCCTCGCTACAGCGGCGGCGCGACGCACTCGCCTGCTTATCCTACGACTTTATATACAGAAATCCGATTGCCTTGCTTAACAATGCTTGAGACAAATTAAACGACATTAAGTTGAAATGTCTTTTGTCTTTCTGTTGCTCAGAGTTTTTTGAATTTTTCCTTCTCGTTCTACGAATTACACTGAGAAAATCTCGCGCTCGATCCCCAGACCCATGACGTTTGTAATACTTTTACTTAGAATTATATTATCCGACACTTTACGCTAATTTCTTAATCTTCTATTTACATGTTCTGGAGAAACTATTTTAAAGTGGCTCATTAAACTGTTTATAGCCGTTTACGTTATTGTCTTGTTTGACATCAGAAGCGCCAGATTACGGCGCCGTCTGTTGACTTAATCGCCGACACATCTGCCTTAATTAAATTTAATTACTGACTCTGCCTTGTATTCTTGATCGCGTTCAAGGTTATCTGCACAAGATTATACGATGGAATTAATTAACGGCATTTGGGTACCGTTTCTGTACCAATTAGCGTTTTAGTGCTTTCGAGACTTTAATAGTCGATATAAAGTTAAAACCATTGTGATTGTTTTCTATAACATATTTGACTTGCCTCCTGGCTCTTAGGCCGTGGTCCACTTCTGCCGCTATTAATTGACGTTTCGGTATCCCCGCTGGACTTATCCAACTGCCTCAGACGACAACAGCGGCTATGTTCACCAACTCGGGTACGGACGCTGCGCTTCGTGGCGCCGATGTAAAATCTTTCCGCGCGAACAAGGCGCGCCGTATACCCCGCAAGACGAGAGCGGATCTCTGGCGTTTTTTGCCGGCTTCAGGTACTGCACACGTTAACGCCGATCATCGCGTTCTCTTCGAGGAAACTCAAGATACTGTCTTCGGTGAGTGCCTACTTCTCTCCACCACATATGGAGTCCATGCAGATTCATAAGAGTGCTTCCGTCGCAGTGAATCGGCGAGGAGATAGCCTCTTGTCAAATAGAGTTTTGTATGGTAACCTGTGCTGTTGGACAAATCATAGTGCGCTGGATTTTGATGAGCCTTAGTTCTTCTTCTTTTTCTGTACTACAGCCGAACGTGAGCCTTAGCTTCCAATACCAATGTTCTCCAAGGTCTACTGTCTATTGCCATCTCAGTGTAACCCTCACGTCCATTCTTCTGAAACCTTCCAGCATATCATCCAACCATCTTATCCTAGGTCAGCGCCTCTTTCTGCTTTTAAAAGCCTGCGCCCTCAGAATTTTCATTGGCATACGCTGTTCATCCATCCGCTGTAGGCGACCTAACCATTGTATTCGTTGTTCCTTTATGATTCTTACAATGTCTTCGTAATTCAATACCTCATCTTACTCCTGGTTATTTCTTATTCTCCATTTGTCATCTTCTTTAACCGGACCATAAGCACATCTCATGATCTTTCTTTCAAACCTTCTTAGTGTTACTTGTTCCTTTTTTATCAGTGTCCATGTATCGCCTCCATAAGTAACAACCGGTGTGATAAGTGTCTTATGTATTTTTATTTTAATGTTACGACTGATGAGTTTGCTTTTAAATAGTCAGCTGTTGGCGTAATATGCCCTATTTTCTATTTGTATCCTATCATGTATTGTCGTGTTTATGGATCCTTCATTACCTATCATGTTACCCAGGTATCTCAGCTCATTAGTGCATCAAATGAATTATCCTCTATGCATACATTACGTAGGTTTCTTGTCCTTTGTGATGCAGAAATTAGCATGTATTTAGTTTTGTAGTTTTGCTGATATTTACATGGAGTCCCAGTCCAGCGGCTTTTTGATTCAGCTCCTTGTATACCTTAACAGCCGTTGTCTTGATGTGACTATTATCACAACATCGTCAGCGTAAGCGCATATTTATTTGACTTGTCTTATTTAGTATTGTTCAGTTTTTCAGTAAACTTAATAAACAATAATGATTAATTAATTAGAATAATGTACTGGTACGACGGTCTCACTGGTACAGTGGAAAAGAAAATGAAGACACCAATTAAGTCACTGATCTTCGGCTTTAATTATCACAATTAACAGCTTGTAACCAACAATTAATAGTATCTTACAACAATACAAGTAAAAATTGTCCGCACGCAATAATGTCAACTATAAAGAATTCCGCAATAATTATAACACAACAATACTTCGCTACAATACTTCTACAAACACTCCTCGATCCTCGCTAAAGAAATCGCTCAGCACCACCGACTGACAAGCCGGCTGCTATGGCCTTTTATAGATAGCGCACGCCTTCCAGAAATTTAGCATCCTCACTTGACGCCACTTAATGCGTATCTAAAGTGTTCTTGAATACAGTGGTACCTACAGTACTTGTGAGCGGCGTTGACTGAGGCAACACCTGCCACACTGCCCGGGGGGTGGGGTGGGGGTGGAGTATGTTCTAGGCTGTTTGATAGGATGATTCTCGTTACAGTACAGTAGGAAATTGGATGTCAGATGTGCTGAAAAGAATGACGAATGATTAATGTCTGCATCCAGTATCAAGGTCTATTGGCTTTAACCTTAAGAGTACTGATATTTTTAATTTATTTTCATTCTACTTAAAATTTCGTCGTCGTGGGAAAGTTAAAAAAGAATTAATTTAATAATACCATTGTGATTTCGTTGCTCTTTTCTTTAAACTGAATTACGTTTTTGCAGCGCGTCTTGCTGTACACAGACAGACAGAGAAGGTAACTCGTCAGAAAGTTACAAAACTCCGACGCTGAAGTGACGTCACCTTCTTAGCTTGTGTTAACTTTCACAGCTTATTAACACAGAACACAATTACCTAATTAGAATTTACATTCACTACAACTCGGGAAACTTTTATTTTTATTCGTCTTCGTAAAGTTGAACAGCTGCCGTTTTACGTTACCGTTACAATGTTCCAATTAACCGGATACTGTTGAAGTTTATAAAAGTTCTGTAAGCAACCGTTAGCGACACGTCTGTTATGCTACACGCAGTTATTCATTTATTTTTGTTTTGATTTTTATTCTGTTTCTTATTTTACTTCTTTTCTTTTTCGTATGAGGTGTGATTGTAAAGTTCATATATAGGTATGTGTGTTTATGTGTGCGTATATACAGGGTGGCCCACGAGTCAGTTGCCAAATTGCAAATAGCACTTTTATTGTAGAGGTGCAGGAGGGATACAGATACAGATAACGCATACAGATAGTTAATAGCATAGTTCTCATGACCTACAAGAAATGTTCAAAGTGGCCTCCATCCTTTTTTATGCGAATTTGACATCTTCGAAGCACTGAAACACAAATTATGTCCAAAATATTCAGGGACTGTAGGTGTTCAAATTCAGATTGCATGCCTTCCTTCAATTGTTCTACATCACAAATCTTCACGGAGTACACTGCATTTTTTAGTATACCCCAGACCGAGAAGTCCATCGGGGTAAGATCAGGAGAAGGTGGAAGCCTTTCAACACGACCCCGTCTGCCAATCCATTCATCGAACGTTGCATTCAAAAAGTCTCTCACAATCAGTCTATAGTAAGGGGGTGCCTCATCTTGTTGCTATATTAACTTTTCTCGAATTGGCTGCAGGTGTTCAAAAAGTGAACTGTTTTCTAGTTCCATCGACACTTCGTGAAGCATTCGTAGGTAACTTTCAGCATTCACTGTACCATTAAAAATCCTAAATATTTATGCCAAATTTGCTTAACTTTTCTAAAGCTGTATCACATAAAGTTATTTTTGAAGATAATTTTTAAAAAGTCTTTTGATAGACACAATGAACTAAAACTATGTTATTTAAATAAACGTACGGCTTAAGTTGATCTTTATTTTATTTTATTTATTTATTTATTATAAGGTCGCTGCAACAGCAACGGTCATTAGCGACTACAAAAATTATAAAAATGAATTTGTAAATCGTACAGAAATTCTCATACAGATAAGTAACGTATATTAAGGTGCTTAGTGAAGACAAACATAACAACAAGAAACACAAGAACTGGTACGATTTAAAAGTACATTAAATATTTGTTTAAATACCAAGTAATGCAAATAAATGAGATACTTAAATATATTTAACAAATAAAAACATTTTTGCGTGTAAATAATGCAAAATAAAGTGAGAAATATTGTCTCATACAACACAAACATTATAAATACACATCATGCAGATATATAACATAAATATAAATATAATAAATGTTACACGTAATAACAGATGCAACGAGAAACAATATATAACAATAATTGTAACAACAAGTTACATAATAATAAATATATATAATAAACAAAACAATAATAACAGTTTCGGCCACATATCAATCCATTAACTTAATCGTCCCAGAAGTTACACGATTTATAATGTTCTTATAAACAAACAAACAAACTTTAACACTTTAAACAAACAAACAAACAAACATACGGCTTAATCTGATCTTTGTGTAATTAGTTTTCATTTTCTTCAAATGTTGTCAAGAAGTTGACACAGAAGTGTTTAAAAATACTCGTCTCGTTGTAATAACGTCACAGCTCCATAGTAGTAAATTGAAACGTACATTTTAGGCGGCGAGTCGCTTTAAGTTGGAAGGATGAGGGAGAAGTCGATTGTTGGATAGTTAGAAACTTTGACGGACAACTGCCGAGGGGACGTCTCCCCCATCGCCCTTACGTTTCTACCAGCTTGCCGACGCCAGCGTGAACAATTGTTTAATTAGAATTTAAATTGAGCAAAACTTTTGTAAACGCTCTTTATAGTTTTCACAACTAACAACTACATATTCATGTTGCTTTTCCTCTGTAATTGCTGATGCGTCCAGTATCAGCCTTCTTATGTCCATTATCAGCGTCCATTATGTAAGAACCTTCTTTAGAATCTTACATCAGTCTCTGTTTTAAACCAACAACAATACACAAGTTGAGAGCAGTTTTTCATCACACTCCACAACAGGCCGCATGTATCAAGAAATTATTGCGTGGTTGGTGGTGGGGGGAGAGTAAACTTTTGGAGGGAATTATAAATAGTTGGACTGTCATACTAAATAATGCATTCAACAAAATGGATGCCAACATAGACAAATACTTTGAATTAATTTTATCTAATAATTATTCTTCAATCATAAACAAACGTCTTCTCGCTAATAAACTATTTTGAGATAAATCGTTACGACATTATAGAACAATCTACGTGTTTCTCGGATGTTCCAGTGGAATCCGGCTGTAATGTTGTGTGTATGTGATTTTAACATGCGTTAACGAGACTTTTCTGGACTCCGCCGGCCTCGCGCACCGTGTCAAGGCCGCAATCATTTACGCTCTCGTGTAGCGTTGATGCATAGTATGGATGTTTATAGAATTTTTGCGGGGTATAAATATAGGCATTCAGCGGCACTTAGTTCAGTTACTGTCGGGCTATTTATGTAGTGCGGTTCAAAGTATTGTATCGAAGTGTTATGTGTTTTATAATTGTGCGGGACAATTGTAATAGAATTATGTTTTATATAATAGTTGACATTATTATTGCGTGTGAACAATTTTTATTTGATTTGTCGTAAGAGACTATCTTGTTGATTACAAATTGTTTAATTGTGATAATTAAAGCTGGTGATTAGTGACTTAATTTTGATTGTGTCTTGTATTTTGTTTTCCTCTGTACCATACGACGATCACTAGGCAGTCGTAACAATAAGTTAATTTACCTTTTTTTTTCTTTTTTGAGCCTTTAGAACACTCTCGTAGAATAATGTTCGTTGTGTACATGCAAAATGACACCCAAAAGATCATGATTATGTTTAGCTTAAAATGTTTAAAATTTGTCATCATCAACATCATCTTCTTCAAGGATTAAACCAAGGATGGTTTGTTCCTGTCTCAAACAGGCAAAGATTAGAGCTGGTCACTCCAGCGCTTTCTCGGAGGTCCCACAATCCTCCGTCTCCTCGGTATATAGTTTCATAGTTGTTTGGGAATGCGGCAGTTATCTATTCGGCAAAGATGTTGCTACCAATTCAGCCGATAGTGGCCGATCCTGTCGAGCATACTCATAATATTCAGTTCCTGTCGTATATCTGTGCACTGGCACGTGCCTGAGAAATCTCATTTCAGGCTTGACAGAAAATCGGGCTGGACGTTAAACCTGAAATTGGCAGCCCCACCATACGTCTTATCCTGCGATATGCTAGTAGCATATCCAGTGGACATATTCACTACTAAATTGCCTCAAATAAGGACTAGGAGTAGTGGTAAGGATAATGAAGCGGTTGAAAAACAGGATTTATAGTTACCAGTTTGTTTAAAATTTATCTGCTCTAAATTGTTACGTTTAAGCTGGTTTCCATCCTTCAGGATATAATGTTTCATATTTACAAAGTTTTGTATTTATACAAACATGTGTACGTCAGGGGGATGCATGTGCAATGATAAGACACGGCAACCTTGTGTCCTGGTTGTCGCGAGATAACACCAGATGGCGTTAGTAATAGCGAGACGTTAATGTACTGCGCCCGTGGCACATAAATTAGACACTAATTACAACAAGCTGTGTGTGTACGAAGTTATTTAAAAATATAATTTGTTGTTGCACGAACTTCTCACAGATGTCGCTGCTGCGGCTACAAACTGTTAACGTGACGTTGTACGTTGTAGCGGGTATCATTACTTAGACCTGCACGCTAGTCAAACCTATTACTGCATTGTGTATGTGAGACAGTGTGTCAGTATTCCTGTATAACATATGTAATTGTTGTGATGAAAATTCACGAAGAAATGAATGAAAGTACTTTACTTGACAACCTTACACATAATAATAATAATAATAATAATAATAAAAA
This sequence comes from Magicicada septendecula, assembly GCA_034769895.1. Classification (NCBI taxonomy): domain Eukaryota; kingdom Metazoa; phylum Arthropoda; class Insecta; order Hemiptera; family Cicadidae; genus Magicicada; species Magicicada septendecula. The sequence continues at coordinate 18,019,665 of CM068368.1, forward strand.
TAATAAAATCCTTAAATTCGTAGTGACCGTCAATCAATGAATTTTTCAGTGAAAGGTTAGTGAGGATCCGTCAAAAATAACACTTCGACTTTTATTGTCATCATCAGGACAATTGTTGCTGACGCCAAACACACAACTGTGACTTGGCGTCACAACAGTTGTGTGTTTGGCGTCAGCAACAATTGTCCCGATGATGACAATAAACATTGTCGAAACGTTGATACAAATAAGTTAAAATTTGTGTTATTTTTGACCGACCCTCGCTAACCCTTCACTGAAAATAATAACAATAACAACAACAACAACAACAACAACAACAACAACAACAACAATAATAATAATAATAATAATTATTCATTTGTGAAAATTAGTCTTTTGATCATACTGTTACGACGGTCTTACGGATCGTCGTATGGTACAGTGGAAACGAAATACTGACACCAATGAAGTCACTAATTACCAGCTTTAATTAGTCACAAATAACAATGTGAAATCAACAACGTACTCTCATACAATAACTGAAGGTAAATTTGTCCACACGCAATAATAATGTCAAATATTGATAGTCTCGGACTAATTGTAACACAACTATCACTTTCGACAACCACTTGATACGCACTCTACAATCTCGCCAGGTGTAACTAATTTGTAAGACAGCCACTGGTGCTTATACAGCCTGCAGAGGTTCCAGAATAATTTTCCATCGCGCACTGATCGACGTAACAACGCCAAGTGTCCAGGCGTTCAATAGTTACTTAACTCACTGATTTGTCAGGCACTTCTTGTATGCTCCGTGTTTTTTGTAATGCATATTTGAATGAAGCAATAACTGATCGTTTAGTAGTTGTTCTTCATGCAGCTGGTTGCTGTCATATATATCAAACTACTCTTCCATGTATCGACTTTTACCGCAGAAGTCCACAGGATTCATATTGTTACGATATAACAGAACAGTCTACGTGTTTGTCGAATGTGCCAGAAGAATCTCGCTCTAATGTGTGTGTGTGGCATACGTGACTGTCAACGGATCCGCGAGAGTTTTCTCGAAGCCGCCAGCCGCGCGGACTGTGTCAAGGCCGCAGTTAATTACGTAGTTCATACGGGCGCTAAGACGCAATTAGGAACGTTCTGGTCTGTGAGCGCAGGTATAAATACATGGCGGCATCTGCCTTAGTTCTCAGTATAGTAGCGATACATTTTCAGTGCCGTTCGAGTTATAATCGCGATATATTACTGCGTGCGTTCAAGTGGTTATTAGTTAAGTGTTGTGCTTTATAATCGGACGGTATAATTGTAGTACAATTGTGTTTAATATTAGTGACATTTTATTGCGTGTGAACAATTTTTATTTGATTTGTTGTAGGCGACTGCGTTGTTAATTACGAACTGTTTAACTGTAAAAATTAAAGCCGGTGATTAGTGACTTAATTGGTGTCTTGTACTTATTTTGTTTTCCACTGTACCTACGACGATCAAGTAGACGTTCGTAACAATATTGTCACTAATCACCGGCTTTAATTAGTCACAAATAACAATGTGAAATCAACAAGGTGCTCTCATACAATAATGATAATTTCCACACGCAATAATAATGTCAACTATTAAGAGTTCCGCACTACTTATAAAACAGTAATTACTTTATATTTGATCTACACCGAATGGATCGCCGAATTCTAAGTCAGCCGCTGGTGCTTATATTGGTCCTGCAGGGGTTCCAGAATAATCTTCCATCGTTTTGGCGGCGTGCCAGCATAATTTGCGTAATTACAAATGCTCTCAAACAGTCTGGAAGATACTTGAGTGCGGCCTTGACCGAGAAACGGGTGGAAGGACACTCTCAACTCTTCGAGAGTGGTCCGTAATTGTCGCAACAATATGTGACGTGAACTTTTGTTATTATTAATTTGTTGACTATATCACTTGTTGATAGAGCATTATTCGTTAAGTTTTATGAATTAGTTTATACAATTGGTCTGGAGACGGCTGCCGATTGTTGGCGTGACTGAAACGTCGCATTTATATTGTTTCTGCGATTGCAAAAGTCTGTCATAATATTTAAATCCAAATAAACGTGAGACGTAATTAAACAATTACTTGAATAAAGAACAGTAACGTGCAAATGTTATGGAAAAGAATATACTTCAATATTTTATATTAGTATTAATAAAAACAAAACTTTTTAGAAGAACACATTTTTATGATTTTGTGAATTACAATCTTAAAGTTATTAATTAAATACCTGTTAAGCTTTAGATTTGTATTAAAATATTATTAAGCCTAATTAATTGTTTTGCATATATCATTAAAATAAATAAAACAATATCTGATGATGATAGTTGAATACTATTGTAACATTATAATTTACAAAATAATAAAAATACAGTATATTATTGTAAAGAGTTATGTTGTTATTATTAACACAAAACACAAAACAGACTAATTCCTGAACAAATACAAATCAACACAAAACATGACACAATTTTCAAAGCACTCAACATCGAAAACACTCGAAAAGCTAATATATACACCACAATCACAAACAATAACGCCAGTTTAAAATACCAAATACCAATAGGAAACCATAAAAACAACCAACCAAAACACAAATACTCCACAAGATATAAAATCAGGAAGGCTGAGGATAGGAACAATACGATTCCCGAAACGTGTACCAAATAAAGGAAAAAACATCTTGAGGTAAATAATTTATAAATATTAAATAAATTATATGTGCATTAAGTGAAGCAAAAAGTGTTTAAATTATTATTAATAATAATATAAAAAATATATATATACAAGAAATATGATCATTTATAAATATAATTCAATAATATTTATAAATGTTTAAAAAACAAAAGTTACTGGTAAAAGCAGTAGTACTACTCATTAAAATCCGCATAGTTGGTCATATGTTTTTGTATAAAGTGAATGATCAAATCAAATAACTGACAATCGATTAGTGGTCACAGCGATTAGTCGCGGCGTTTGGTACAACGGAACGACCGATCACGGGCTCGTGTCCTATAGAGAGGACCGCTGTCAAACGCAGCGCGTCTCCGGCAATAGAGAGCAATTAACGTCACAATGGACGTCAATAAACCTGTATTTCTTGTACTACACGGGTTTGATTGCCGCCAGATTGCGCCCCAGTCTATTACCCTTACGCTCCACCCTTGCGTCAGTATAAGTAAGCGGTCGTTGTTTAAAACTTATTATAAAGCTACAAATTTGTAAATGTCAAAATATATTAAATTAAAATAATTCATTTTGAGATTCGTATTTACTCACAGATATTCATATGCGTATAAATAAATGAAAAGAATCTTACATAATTAACAAGTAAGCTCTCTGATCTGCAGGACGCGGTTAGATTTCAAAACTTTTACAAAATTTTGACTCCTCTTTTTATCTTGTGGTGCTTCTAATGATAAAAAGTTTCAAAGTAATACATTTGGTTTTGAGGTAACATCTTCTTGTACTTCAGCACTATAGCCCAAAGTAAGCACTTCCAGCACCGATCTTCCCCAAAGTCTCGTGTCCATTACTATCCCAGTATAACCCCTCACAGCCATTCTGATGAGATCTTCCAGCACATCCCCAACCATCTTATCCTAGGTCGGCCCCTCTTTCCGCTTTTATGCACCTGGGCCCTCAGGATTTTGTTGGGGATACGCTGATCATCATCCGCTCTAGGTGACCTAACAATTGTATTCGTTCAGCCTTTATAAATATTACAAAATCCTCATGATACAATAGCTTATATATCTCCTGGTTATGTTTTATTCTCCAATTTTATATTCATGTTTATCGGTGTCTAAGGCACTTATTTATATATTGATAGAATAAAGTATTTACCTTATTTTGTTTGTCCGTCTTTCACGGAAAATTTCACGAAGAACTTAACACAATTAAATATATAGCTAGGGCCAACGGTTACAGTAGCTCAATTGTACACAATCTAATTAAAAAACATCGAAAGAAGGAAGGTAACAAAGAAGTACGCGAAGGTAGTGAAAATGGGACTAGGTACATAACATCGTACTATGATAACACTCTACCAAAAATTTTATACAGCGCATTTAGAGACGTAAACATTAGGATGGGGTTCCGGACCAGTAACAACATTGGTAAGATACTTCGACAAAACCCCCCAAAAGCAGTTGAAGACAGGACAGGTGTTTATAAGGTTGTGTGCAGCGACTGTAGTTGTTTCTACATTGGACAAACGGGTAGAGCGTTTAAAAAACGCTTTAGAGAACACCTGTCCAAAAAAGATCCTAGCAGAATAACATCAAATTATGCACGTCATCTAGTTGACAATAATCATAGTTATACAAACTTTGCAAGTAATTTTCAACCCCTACACATATGCAAGAAAGGGAGATACATGAGTGCTGTCGAGGAATTTGAAATATATAAGGCATTTAAGGACACAAACACAAAAGAAATCCTCCTAAATGAACATTTACAGTTTCAGTCAAATTCGCTATACGATACGGCTATACAAATACAGACAAAGTCCACAGTGCGCGGCGAGCAATAACATAGACTCGGCAGTCGACCGTTGTAGTCCGGGATGCGCATCTCGACTTGTACGTGCTCCAAAGTTTAAACGTTTTTATTGTTGATTATGTGTAAGTTATGTTATGTGTTTTATGTGTTGATATTTTTACTTAAATGACGACCTCTGCTGAGTGACAATACCTGAAGATGGGGCATATGTCCCGAAACGCGTCGTAATAACGAAGAAGAAATAAAGCCACCAGACGGACAAACAAAATAAGGTAAATACTTTATTCTATCAATATATTTTATTCTCCATTCGTAATTTTCTTTAACCAGACCATAAACACGTCTTATGATATTTTTTTCAAACCTTATTAGTGATTCTTCTTCCTTTTTTATCAGCATCCAATTCGTTTTGCCTCCACAAGTATTTTTTATGTAATCTGAATAAATCTGTCACATACACCATGGAGCTATCACCTATAACAGAAAAGTTCCTCCCTAATCGGAATAATTATTCTATAGTGGTCTGCAACAGTTTTACTTCTGTCTGTGATTATAACCACTAACACAACTTAACGATTAATTAAAGAATCCTGTTACATCTTCCCATAATAATCTGCTCTTCAGAAAAGAAGACAATGAACCATTTAACGCGGATCAAGAACCGTTTGACAAACGGCGTGGGGAAAGAGTCTCTCTTCAGTGTACCTATTCTTTCGTGTGAAAGTGATAACCTCAAGCTAGTACAGATCGGCGACAAGTTTGGCTTTTACAGTGTAGAAAGAAAACATTTACATTTTTAAGTCCTTTCAACATACACAAGATTTTTAGCTGGTAATATGTATGTTTTGTTTTGTTCGACATTCAAACGCAAAGTCGGAGAGATTGTTTCAATGAGCGTGACTGTATTCGTTTCCAGTAAGGTTAATCAGTTACATAACCGTCCATAAAAATTAAAACAAATGATTAATTTTTTTTACACGAACAGGCCAGCCGTCGACCACGCGAATATCGTTTCCTTTTCTTCTACTGCCAGAAGGTCCTCATTCGCACACTATGCGCTATCTTCCTTTCCACTGTCCATCCCTTTCTCGTCTTCTTCTAACCGCAGAGAGTCTCAAAATTTTGAATTTCGTTTCTGTACGTATTTCTATCCACATAGTCGTTCAAGGAGATACCCAGTTTCATCATTTCCTCCTTGAGTTGTTTGCTGTATCCGTTCAGACTAGAAAGTTGCCAAATATATTTGAAAATTTGTTTAGTTAATCTGGACCGATCCGTCCGAACCATATGTTCAAGGAATCTGAGTCTTTTCCTTCGGAAAGCCGTTTCCAGATCTCCCAGATCCCTGTACAACTCTTCTGTGGGTAAATTCGTATTTATTTATTTTTTAAGTAAATACTTTTTTACTAGCTAGGTCATCTTGCGTACCACCTTGGAACCCTCCGCGTACCACTAGCACCGGTTGGTAACTACTGGTATGTTTACTTTAAGAGGGACAGTTGGAGAGTTTCATTTTAAAGCCCCCTCCCGGTTTAATATGACACTTGTTTTAATGCAGGTAAATATTTTACCTATTCGTTGTAAAGCTGAATTATATATACAGTGGAACTCGCAAATAACGAGCTCGCTTATAACAAGAACTCGGATGTAACGAGCAAAAGTACGAGATTTGTTTGGTTTGGTATCTTAGTAATAATACTAAAACTCGCTCTTAACGAGTATGAATGCATTAGAGACTTGGTTATAACTAGCATTTTGTCGCAGGCTTGTTCGTGGGTTAAGGTCTAAAAAGTTCGTTACAATACAGAATTTTAAACATTCGTTTAAAATCATTAACGCAATTTAGTGAAACTGACAATACTCGTGGAATATTTAAATAACTTACAAAACTATTTTATCTACACATATAAAATTACTAAACAAACAAAAATAGATTTTTTTAAGGTTAATTTAGTTCTGTGTGCGGAATATAATTTTGACGATTCTATTGAAAACAAAGAACAAAAAGACAAATAAATTAGAGTGAATTTTCTTGTAATTTAAAAATATATACTGCACATGTGGCATGAAATGTTTTGCGTTTCTTACCAGATTGTCGGTTGATTTTTCGTAAGTTTTTACTACACAATTACTTTTACTATATGTTGCAAAATGCACTGTACGCCAATATTTAGCAAAGAATGTTAGCGTTTCAAAAACGTTTAAAGTCTAAATTTCACTTTTAAACGTAGAATGTAAGACATGTCTAAACTTAATTGTGCAACCTCTTCTATAGTAGACTTTCTGGCTGTGTGTTCGATAATCACGGTATAAAAATGTAGGTTTGTGAGTCGATAACTCGGATGTAGCACTCGATATTAACGAGCATATTTTTCCGGTCTCTTGAATCTTGTTATAAGCAAGTTCCACTGTATCTATAGAAATATATTTTTATGACTTCTTGCAAGTAGTCAGACAAATAGTCTGATTCCAACGTCCAACCAGACCACGTGAAAGGTCGGCAGAGCGTATTCAGAGTATGTGAAATCGGCATGTGAAGGTCGGCATGTGAAAGCGTTCAGAGTATTATGCGCTTCTGTGGTTGTGACAGAGAGTATTTATTTATTCACATATAAATAAATGAATAAATAATAAATAAATAAATATTTTATGAGTTTGTAGTTGAATATAGTTGTATTTCAAAACCCAGCAGATGTTTTTGGAATAACCTCCAGTAAATGCACAAATCTGCTGCGAGCCGTCAGGTCTGCGACAGGAGTAAATCAACAGTAGGCAGCCTAGTTCTAATTGGAATTGCTTTACTGCTGCTATAACGTTAATAATACACTTATTTCAGCACTTTAAACTTGTCTTTGTTTTAGGCAATTTACGAGTAGTAATGAATATGTCGCCTGGATATGTTACTAGCATATCGCAGGGTAAGACGTATGGTGGGGTTGCCACCTTCAGGCTAACGTCCAGCCCGATTTTCTGTCTGGGTGTTCTCCCATTAACTGGCTGTCCTACCAGACTAAAGAAACCAGCTTTCCCTGTTGAGACATCCATAAGGATCTTTAATGTGGTGGTTTCTCCTTGCCTCCCACATCCCACTATTATTATTAAAATATCTCAATTTCCTGATTTCTTAAAATAATTGTTTGTTCTGCTCTAAAAATGTGCATACAAAAACATACTTATAATATTTTCACGTTTTTATTTTTCAGCAAAACTGTATAGTTTTGGTAGTGTAAGTATATCTCTACTATCCCAATAGCTACAAAAAAATTCAGACTAATAGTTTACCTGGTTTCTGAAATAATGAGTCATGTATCTAAAAAAAATAGATTTACAGAAAAACGCATTTAAAGTTTTATAATAGATTTTTATCGTTCTACCCGATTTCAAGTAGTTCAACGCCATACTCGAGTCTTCAGTTATGCCTATTGAGTCCTCTAGTTTTCTCTTCACATTTTTAGTTGATTCTCTGACCATTTTCATCAATTCGTCTACTGCTGTCTCTGCCTCAAGGATTTGTTGCAAATCAATTTTTTTCATTACCTTAACCATATTTGATCCTAGTTTGATGCCTAATTGTTGTAAGACTTAACACTTACTTATGTCACCTTCTTGAAGGTCAACACAGCATCGTGGACAACCAAAACCAAAGTATTCAGTCCAACAAGTATATTTTTTGGCAATCTATTCCAAATCTAATGGTTCAGCAACTCGTTTGCATTCTGTGTACTACCATGAAGACATTCTTTTAACGAATTACGATTACTCAGATCAGCAAAAATATTGTCTTTATATATTTTTTAATATTAATTGCAAGGGTTATTTTTGAAATGTTAAGGATATATTTTTTTAGTATAGTTAAAATTTAGCATAATGTGTATAAAGGCTCGCATAAGGCAGCATACTTGCCTGACTCCTAAGCTGCTTCGGTGGTACACATGGGAGCCATTATTATTATTATTTTGTAACTATAAAAAATGTTTTTAGCACTAAAAATTAAATTTTTTAACTTTTCTTAGCAATGTTTTTGGAATATTTTTCAATTTGATATTCCAGAAAAACTAAAAGGCCTACGACCTTTTGAAAGATGTTATTTTAAAGAAAATAGAATTATCTGAAAAACAAATATATTTAGTTGTCTTGATTATTCATCTCTTCTTTCACAGCACTACACTTAACTAAAAATGAACTTTTTTCATGTGAAAAACTTACTATTTTATCGGACGCGTTTCGGCTTAGTATCCGCCTTCTTCAGCTTTGGTAACAGACTGCCAGCATTTTGTAACGGTTGTGTGGAAGGTGAAGTGGGGGTGGTGTGTGGCGGAAGGGGATTGGCGCGGGGATTCAATTTATTGTTTGTTTTCTGTATAATTGTGTCAAAAAGTGTATGTGATTTATATTGTAATTGATCGTTGAGTATGTTGTTTGGTTGTGTTGTGTGGTGTTTATATATTTCATATTGTTCAGTTGTGTTGAGTTTTTGACCTTTGGGTATGTAATGTAGAATTTCAAGATTAGTGTCTATGTTGGTGTAACTGTGGTTTTCTGTGTGTATGTGTGTGGCAAATGCAGAGTGTATATTGTTGTTGGTTAAAGCTTTTAAGTGTTCAGATACTAAACAAGCTTTAACCAACAACAATATACACTCTGCATTTGCCACACACATACACACAGAAAACCACAGTTACACCAACATAGACACTAATCTTGAAATTCTACATTACATACCCAAAGGTCAAAAACTCAACACAACTGAACAATATGAAATATATAAACACCACACAACACAACCAAACAACATACTCAACGATCAATTACAATATAAATCACATACACTTTTTGACACAATTATACAGAAAACAAACAATAAATTGAATCCCCGCGCCAATCCCCTTCCGCCACACACCACCCCCACTTCACCTTCCACACAACCGTTACAAAATGCTGGCAGTCTGTTACCAAAGCTGAAGAAGGCGGATACTAAGCCGAAACGCGTCCGATAAAATATATTTATTATGATGTATTTAAAAACAATTTTTGTATGAGGAAAATAGTAAAAATATATTTTTTGTAATTTTTACATTTATAAATAAAAAATTATTACAATGGAACTATAAGCCAAAATTAAATAAAAATACATGTTTGTTTAGGTAATTATATCTCAAGACCTGTGTAAAATTTCAGAGAAGTTGGTAAGATAATGTTTTAGATATCTCAAAAAGTATTGTAAAAACAAGAAAAAATTGCGGGAAATTCTGATTTTCTAAAAAAAAGAGAAAATTAAATATTTATGGAGTACAAAGGCTTGATATAAATTTTGTATTACTCTATGGGTATTAAAATAATAAATTCTAATACAATGAACAATAGAATATTTTATTTTACATTTTTAATAATTTATAGGAATAAATATCTTCTACAGCTGTCCTTATCAATCTTCTTGACGATCATGTCTCTGTAGTCCACATTTCACTTTTTTACATTGTCACTAAATTTACCTGGCCCATATGTTAGACCCTCTTAATTTATTACTATAGTCCATATGTTAGGCCATCTTTATTTATTAATATTTATTTATTCCCACATTTATATTCATGAAAATAATAACAATTCAAACACAAAACTGTTTTGAATTACATCAACAAAGCTGAACACAGGAGGAAACAAAACATTGCAGGTTATCAACAACACGCCAATCAGCTGTTAATCAGCTGTTTTAAAAGTCTGATCTTTCATTGTAAATAAAACAGCTGATGTTTTATACATATAACATTTATTCCCAAACTTGTACTAATATGATATGTATGCATAAGATTATATTATACAAATAATATTGTTTTGTTATAATACCTAAATGAAATGTAAATCGCTTAGGTGCTAGATTTTTCTCAAACAATTTGTTTTTGCCTACAAAATACTTTGAAAACTATTAAACAACGCTTTTTTAACCAATCGAACACTACGAAAGTGTTATTAATGAATTAACTGATGTGTTACAGTGGCATTAAAGGACTAACTATTAGTTTTGCTCTAAACTAAAATTTAAATGCATGGGTCTAAATAAAAATCTGACAAACTTTGCACGAGGAAAACACTTAGTTCCTTTAACTGAAACCGACTCAGATTTGATCCTTTGACGCCTTCTTTTAAAATCGTCTTTGGCGACTAGATGTAACACTCCAGCGTTACCATATTACAGTCGTGGTTGGTAGCAAAGCGTTCATTTTCAAAAATGTCAAATGTTAATAAAAATATAATACCATAGTATGTAAACGTATATCTATGGTAAATACAGCTCTTTGTTACTATAAAGTAGACGTGCATATAACTATATATTACGTAATAATACTTTACTGGCTTGTGTGCAATAACCAACAGTCAATATCGATACTGTGTAATAAAGTCGTTGCCACGAATTCAATGCCCGCCATAAGACTTTTACGCGACAATTTTTCTGCTCGAAGTAAGCTTTGAAACGTTTTATATTGTAATTGAAAAAGTACGAGAACTCTATATACAATACAAACAAAAGACAGAAACACTTAGTTCTTTTAACTGAAACCGACTCAGATTTGATCCTTTGACGCCTTCTTTTAAAATCGTCTTTGGCGACTAGATGTAACACTCCAGCGTTACCATACTACAGTCGTGGTTGGTGGCAAAGCGTTCATTTTCAAAAATGTCAAGTGTTAATAAAAATATAATACCATAGTATATGAACGTATATCTATGGTAAATACAGCTCTTTGTTACGTATAAAGTAGACGTGCATATAACTATATATTACGTAATAATACTTTACTGGCTTGTGTGCAATAACCAACAGTCAATATCGATACTGTGTAATAAAGTCGCTGCCACGAATTCAATGCCCGCCATAAGACTTTTACGCGACAATTTTTCCTGCTCGAAATAAGCTTTGAAACGTTTTATATTGTAATTGAAAAAGTACCAGAACTCTATATACAATACAAACAAAAGACAGAAATAATTTATTGTTATATTTTTGTTATAGGCCAGTGATTACCTACGTATTTGTTGCAAATCAATTTTTTTATTACCTCAACCATATTTGATCCTAGTATGATGCCTAATTGTTGTTAAACTTGACACTTACTTATGTTACTTTCTTGAAGGTCAACACAGCATCATGTACACCTAAAACCGAAGTATCCAGTCCAACAAATAAATTTTGTAGCAGTCTATTCCAAATCAAATGGTTCAGGAACTAGTTTGCATTCTCTGTACTACCATGAAGACATCCGTTTAAGCAATTGGGATGACTCAGATTAGCAAATGTTGGCTTTTTATATTTTGCAATATTAATTGCAAGGGTTAATTTTGAAATGTTAAAATTTAGTAGAATGTGTATAAGTATTCCCTTTTCCCCCATTTGGTTTGTATTTCAAGGCAGCCCGTCTGACGGACCCGCGACCTATTCTTAGAAACGCAATTTAACAAGTACTCTATTTTACCTTTATGTGTAAACGAACAGTACAATAATATTTCAACTCAGAATTGTGTTGTAGGAGAAATCTCACTAACAAAAGGTCAGTAGATTTCACTTTATTGTCTAATGTCTTTATGTGTATTTGGTCCAGTTCTCTTTTATTGCCATCATATCGCAAGATTCAGTCTACTTACTTCCATCCCTGGGACAGACAAAACAGACAACATGATACAATATATTTAATACCTTTCTTATATTTTTATTACTATATTGACATAACAACGATTGTACCAGTGTTGGAAACAAATTGACTAAACTCCTCCAGGCTATTGAACCGCATTCCACTTCTGTTGTTACTGTCGAACGTTCCATCTTAGTGAATCGTTTTGGATTCTGAAGATGGCATTCAGAGGAGAGGCCGAAACGTCTGTTAGTAACAACAGGAGGAGTGGACCACTACGACCCAATAGACCCGTAGTTTGGTCAGTTTGTTTCCAAGACTGTTGACGCCGGCCGCTTGTTATCCAACAGATTGATAAGCTTGTATTGCCAAACGTTCTTAGGCAACCTGCTATCTGGCATCCTATTCAGATGAGCAATCCATCCCTGTTTGTTCTCTGCAATACAATCTTAGATACGTTCCGGAGATTAGATATGTTCCGGAGGTAAATTATCCCCTCAGTCGGATCTCCGGGAGGGGAATGCATCGAGGAAAGATACCAAAAAAATTGGAAAGGAGAGTTTAGATTTAGATTGAAAGACACGAAACTAAGGATATACAAATCAATAATAAGACCCATCCTAACCTACTGCTGCGAAACGTGTATCCTGAACTCCAAAGCAGCAAACACTCTCGATATCTTCAAAAGAAAAATATTACGAAGAATCCGGGGAATAGTTGATGACGTACATGGCTGGAAAATAACATATAACTTTGAATTGTATCAAATGTATAAAGAACCACCGCTAACACAATACATAAAACTACAGCGTCTAAGGTGGGCTGGTCATGTAGTCAGGATGGGAAAAGACAGAATACCACGAAAAGTATTGAATACCAGAATCCACGGAAAAAGACCAGTGGGAAGTCCGAGGAGAAGATGGGAGGACCCGGTGGATGAGCATGCGAAAGAAATACTGAAAGTGCGGTCCTAGAGGAGGATGGCTACCGACAGCAGAGAATGGGGGGAAAAATTGAAGGAGGCCAGGGCCCAACAAGGGCTGTGCCATAGGAGAGGAGAGGAAGATTGGAAGAGGAGTAAGGCAAGGCTGCTGTATGTCACCAACTTTATTTAACATTTATGACTTGATTAGGAAGTGCTTTGAAAAAACAAGAAGGGTAAATTTCGGTGGAAGAAGAATTGAATGTATAAGGTTTGCTGGTGACATGGCTGTTTTAGCAGAAAAGAAAGAGACAATGAATGAAATGATAAGAGATCTGAATTTAGTATGCTAGGAATACAGAATGAGGATTAAAAATGACAAAACTAAGTGTATTGTGATTATCAGAGGAGGAAAAAGGGCAATACAAAATACAACAGGTGGAGTTGTTTAAATGCCTTAGAAGCTTTATTAGTGAAGATATGTCCTGCACTCGTAAAATTAGAGCAAGAATTGCTATAGTCAAAGAGCCCTTTAATGGGAAGAAAAGACTGCTGTGTGGCAAAATTAATAGGAATTTAAGGAAAATGTTGGCCAAATATTATATGTGAAGCGTTGCTTTTTATGGTGCAGCGACATGGACACTGAGGAAGGAGGATGAGAAAAGATTAGAAGCATTTGAGATGTGGGTTTGGCGAGCAATGGAAAAGTAAGGAATGATGACGTTTTAAGAAGAATCGGGGAGGAGAGAAGAATCCTGAAGAGATTCGAACATAGGAAAAGGAATTGGCTAGGTCATTGTTTAAGAAGAGACTGCTTGCTTACATGGAAAGTCTCATAGAAGGAGAAAAAAGAAGAGGGCACAGAAAAGAAAAGACTGGCATGTGATATGACAGCTTGGAGAGTTTTTACCATTTGAAGACCTGCTTTAAGGCAGAACACCAAATAATAATCTTAGATACTAAAGACATTCAACCCTTTACGAGTGTCTTCATTGTAGAGTCAACTTGTTCGTGTTTAACAGATCGCAAGGATCTTATTTCCGATGCCTGTGTATCCTACTCAGATATTTCTGCACACCGGAACCCAAACAATTCCACACGTACCGATCAGTCCCAATCGAGTGCGCACTCATGTGACACGGATATGTGTGGATTGTTTTCAATATTTGCAATTTTAGTATTTAACGACCTCACTTTGAGTGGTTGTTTATTTCTGAAGACGAAACATATGTTTCAAAAAGCGTAAATCAATCGAACGCAACACGAAGTCACACGACAGAAGAAATTCGGTAAATATTACATATTGCAACAGTACAACCATGTACGGTACTGTGCATTGCCAAAATAATTTAAATAAATAATAAAAATAAATAAATATGGAATTGACATGATTCAGATTGCAAGCTGGATTGTTTAAAAAAAAAATAGGGAAAGCACAATTCATGCATGGACACGCATACCTGGCCCACCTGTCGCTAGCGTTGTGTACACGTGTATTTTGTTTGTGTGTGTGAAGCCTGTCCGTTCTTGAACTGTAACCAACCCTTTTCAAGTAGGATAGTTTTTATGTTTTATTTTAATTATAAGAAAAATATGTACGATATGGTAAAACAAAAGACACCAGAGTGTATAGAAATTAAAGGTGAACAAAGGGTTAAAAGACCATGCCAATGTGACGGAAAGTGCAATTGCTATACGTAAAATAGCTCTTTTTGTAATTACAATAAAGAAGTGTAATTTACGTATAGTAAACATATAAAAATTAGCGATCAATTGAGCATCGTGTAGAGTGAAACGGACTTCGTAATTCGCGAAGATAGGCGAAAATAGTGAATTGAACCAGAGTGGGGGAAAAGACGCTTCGACAAACTCTGACTAGTCGAAAATTGTTCAGACGTGAGCTTTTGCACGACCTGGCTATAAATACCAGGTCGCGCTAATAAAGATTCTTCTTCTCTATTCAACCGTTGCCGTAGGAGGCTATGTCAGTCGACGACGCTATTTTAAATATACAGTGAGAGTCACAGGACAAACTGGAAGTCCAACCAGAGCAGCAGAGCACATACGAGGAGGTCCATGGATACACCTGCAGCATATGATGTGAGGCGAGACCACTATTAAACAGCACATGCAGTGGAAGCCGGGAAGAGGACCCGAGGACGGAGGACACCGAGGACGGAGGACACAGAGGACGAGGACTGAGGACCAAAGGACGACATACGGATGATTAACCACGTCAAACGAGGTTATGAAAAACCATAGTAATTACAGACATTTGAAAGACACTAATTAAAGTTAGAATGAAAGACATTCAAACAGTTGATTAAAATAACTAAATTGTACATAAGTATAAAGGCAGAGTGTAATTTAGAATAATATCTCTTGTATAAAATTTAGTAATTGGGAGTAACGTAAATGATATAAGAGAAATATTTGATTTTAAGTTAAAGTAATTAATAAAGTCTTTGTTGATAAAGGAGAATGCATATGCAGTAGAAAGTTTTAAAACCAATTAATATTAAAGAAATTGGAATACAAGTAAATTCATTATTGAAGTAAATTAATCAGCAATTGCAAAAGATGACCACACAATGAGCAAGCCGAGAGCAGAAATATTTAATTAATTAAGATTAGATAATAAGATTTATGTATCACCTGTTGTATGTAATTTGTTAGCTATAAGTCGTGTGCGAAAGAGTCGTACAAACGATTTAACAATGAGTGCTATTTCAATATGCGAAATGAAAGATTTTGTTTAATAAAAAAATAAATAATGGAACAATTTTAAACTTATATAACGCATCATCTTCTTATTAAGATTTCACTCATTAATACATTCAATTTGTTTGTGTTGTTACGTAATTTGGCGCTCCAAAAGCGTGGGGTTACACAAATTAAATTACATTGAATTTGTGTGTTGTTATGTTACAATATATTTTTGCTAGTTTCCCATCGAACTGGTTCTCAGTAATATACGCGTCCCCATAAATTCAAAGGTTACCTATGACTGCATTACCTTATAAGCTTTCCTGTAGAAACTGTCTCTTTCCTTGTTTTCCTTGATAACACTTGACGAACTGTGCCACGTATTGACTGAAACTTAGCCAACTTGTGATCAACATCAGAATCCGCATAACAGGCGATGTCAAAACATAACATAACCAATAGGGCAGAAATGTGACACCTGTTCAATACTCTTATTATCCAAAACAATCTTAGTTTGTCAGAGGTACGTATTTGCCCATAAATGTCATAGTTTGTGTCTTCTGCACACACATTTTGATGTTGTAATTAGAATAGACTTTCTGTAACTGGAACACTCATTTCTGGAGATTGCATTCGTCGATCGTACGCAAACCACCATTACATTCAAGCGTATGCTAATTTTAATCTTTGTTCCACTCGTAGTGTCCATTTCCTATGTCATCAATTCACATAATAAATAATGTTGGAGACATGCTGCAGCCTTGGCGCTCTTCCTGATTAATATAATTCCCCTCCGCCAAATCCACACCTGATTTGGCAATCAATACTATACATGATGTTGGTAAGACAATACTATCCTTGTACGATAGTATAAGGTCATTATGACGTTTACAAGATGTTTAGTATAATCCCTCTCATACTTAATGTCCCAAAGAATAGATCTGTTAAGTCTCTCAAATGATTTCTCATAGTTAATGAAAGCGAGGTGTGTTTTCAAAATTAAACCTTCTTTCCTCAATCAATATTTTTGAAGAGAATACGCCACTAATGCAAGATCGGCCTTACGAAATCCTGCCCGTTTGTCAAGAAGCAAAATATCCGAGGTAGAAAAAAGTTTATTCATTAATAATTTTTTCATATAAGTTTTAAGTTGTAACGATCAAGCTTCTTCTCTCTCTAAGGTATCATAGTTCGGAGTCAAACCTTAGCCTTTATAATCATCCGCTTTAATTTTAACCTGTCCTTAGCGATCGATGTTCATCGTTTTATTTTAAGCAAAGTATCAGCATCCCTCGCCATTGCGTCAATCCACCGATGCTTGGGTATTCCAACAGGCCTTCTAACCTCGACCTGACTAAAGAGTTACTTTCCTAGGTATTGGTTGCCTTCCATCCTAATGATGTGTCCTGCCCATTGCAATCTATGCAGTTGGATGGTGGTGGCCAGATTATTGTCTTCTCCTGTTTTCATCAATGATCTATCGTTCCAAGTTGCTATCGCATAGTCCAGTTTATTGTGCCTTAGTCGTTGTCGTTTAATCCCATCCATATTCCGAGGCATGATTATTGAGGGTGGGGTTGTTGGCACTTTGTCCAACCCCAACGTGGAGAACCATTTATTAAGCTTACACCTCTATAATTTGGTGATGTCACAGTTCTGACACCTTTCTTAAAAACAGAAATAACCTCGGCTACTCTCAATTCACCTGGGACCCTGCATCTCTTCCAGCATATATTCAGCAAATGTACTATTCTAAATGTAAATAATGTTCTTGAGTACCGGTACATTGTATTTTTATGGGCAGATATAATATGTTTATTTTAACCATTTTAAAGGTACACAGTTGCGAGAGACATGAAAAAAATGTTTTAACAGAGGAAGAACTTGCACGATGTGAGGTTGATAATATCAGGTAGAAAATATGGTGGAGTTGAATAACAAACGATACATATTCTTTGTCTGGCCCGTAGTACATGAAGAAAGCAGTAAAAGGTTTATTTAAATACTTGAAAATTTATTTTAATTTTCTTTGAAATGCGACCAGGTCATGAGAATAAAGTTTAAAAGTAAATTTGTTTTTTTTCATTATGATAACGTCGCTCTCTTCTTTTTTAAAAGGTGTAACTTTTTTTTATAGTTATGTTATAGCCAGACAAGATGAGATTGTCTGATAGTCGGAAACTTTGACGAACAACTGTTAGCCGTGAGGTCGACTCCCCTACTTCGTGTTTCCACCAGCTTATTAACACCCAAAACAATCGTTTAATTAGAATTTAAATTCACCAGATCATACAAAACGTTTTTTCTCATTTTTTACAAAGTACAAATTTGTCATTTTGTATTAGCATTTCAATACTCCAATTAATCATCTTCTGGTGAAACTTTCTTAAAGTCATTGAGAAGCTAGTAAGAGACTAGTAAGAGGGAGAAGCTGGTAAGAGACCCACCAAAGTTTTTAAATGCAGCTACTTATTTCTTCCTCTTCTTCTTATTTGTCTTCACATTCCTCCATAGAGGTTAATCATTGTTTCTCCTCCAACAAATGTCTTTCTACCTTATCGTCTTCTATTAAGTTTTCTGGTTATTTTTCAGCTCCTATAAAGTTTTTCACAAAGTCTTTTTCTTTTTCTCTGTTTTCGTTTATATTGTAGTATCTTTTGATACTATCATCTGACAATGGAAATAAAATAACACAGAAGAGGATTGGCCTAAACAGACTGAATGATTTAAAGTGTATTAATATGTATGAAAGACGGCCAAGAAATTAAGACACATTTGAAATTCAAGAAATATTTTGATACTTGAAACAACAGAATTTTGTATGACACTCTTCTTCTTCTTCTTCTTCTTCTTCTTCTTCTTCTTCTTCTTCTTCTTCTTCTTCTTCTTCTTCTTCTTCTTCTTCTTCTTCTTCTTCTTCTTCTTCTTCTTCTTCTTCTTCTTCTTCTTCTTCTTCTTCTTCTTCTTCTTCTTCGTTTTCTTCTTGTTCTCCTCCTTCCTCCTCCTCCTCCTCCTCTTATTTAAATAGGTTATATAAATCTGTTCCGGCATCTACCTCATCCTCGGACGACCCACGTCTCTTCCACCAATGGCTTTATAGTTCAGTGCCGCTTTCGGCAATTGATCCTCTGTCATCCTTTGCAGATGATTCTACCATTGTCTACTGTAAATTTAAATAATTTTATTGATGTCCTTTACTTTGAGTTCTGCTTTGAAATCATCAATTTATAATCTAAATCTATAATCTAAAGTATTTCGAAGAAACTGCATTTCAGAACTCTGAATATTGCCGCAATTGTCTTATAAAACTGTCCTTGTGCTGTGTCTTGTTTTATTTCTAAGATTTTTGTGAATCGTACCACAAATATTTCTAAATTTATTTATCTTCTCTCTTATATCATATTCAGATTTATAGCTTACTGCACAGCCGAGTTATTTGAAACGGCTCACTTGTTCTAAAGTGCTGTATATAGTCTGTGTTTCAATATGTACTCTGGCGCTGCACCGGACAGCAAGACGAGAATAACGCACAACACAAAGCAAGAGGCTAAAGAGTTTGACAGTTTCTACATTATTTATCGTATTTTACGGATTATAAAATACAGAAATTGCATTTAGTCTGGACGTAGAGATGTCTGTAATCTATAATTTAATGAACGAAGGATGTTCTTAGTTTTACGATATTAATTAATGACTCGTTGGCCACTTGGTGAAACGTATTAATACAAAGTGTTTTAAAAATATATAAACACTTGGTACGTTTCACTGGTTTTATTTAACTCTGACAGCTGTTTCAGCTTCTAAAGTAGGACCTTCCCTTAGCTCCTACAACTTCCCTCCATCTTCACGCCCCACACATGTCCGGATACACGTCCTAAACGGATGTCCACCACACTAACATCCTCTATTTAGTTGTTTACTGATCTCTTTGACAATAGCTTGAGAAGCTGACACAGCTGCCAGCATTAAATAAACACTGTGAAACGTACCAATTGTTTATATACGTATTTCTCAGTTTTAAGTCAACCGTCGTCTGGCATTTGTCGAGACGAATTACAGATATGAAAAGACACAGATAAATGTGTACACATTAAAAACAAACACACAACAGACAAATTTATCAAAGTCTAAAAGGGTGTAGAAATCTGATACCTAACGCTTTCGTGGCCGGCGTCAACTCTGCTGAAATTCGAGATTGACCACTGAGCATCTGGTCCATTACTGCAGCATAAAATCTTTTGCCACAGTAGTGTGATTAACTGGTGAAGGGCGTTCCATGCAGATCTCACAGCTACTGCCGCATCCCGCATCCCGCATCTCAGTTTCCATATCAACTTAATCTGTGTATCTTCATTCTTCAGATTCTTTTCTTCCATACACCTTTCGATCCCTTCTGTCTATTTTAATCTAGGTCTGCCTCTTTTTCTTCTGTTGCTAGGTCTGTATTTGTACAGACTCACAGGTATTCTTTCTTCACTCATTCTCATTAGGTGTCCATACCAGGAAAGCTGTTTACGTTTTATATCTTCTATTACAGTTTCTTTTCTATTTGTTCTTTCCCTTATTACGTCATTCATGACACGTTCCAGACGAGAAACTCTGGAAACTTGTCTAATATAGTCCATTTCTACAGTTTCAAACTTCCTGCGGTTCTTTTCGTCGATTTTCCAACATTCTGACCCATAGGATCAACAATGGCTTTATAAATATTGATTTTTGTCGGTAGCCCGATTTTGGTGGACCATAAAAGTGGGTTTAATTGGCTTTTTCCTACAAATTAATCGATGTCTTATATCTTCATCACATATTCCATCATCGCTAAATATACTTCCTAAATATTTATACTTTTCACATTTCTTGATGTAAGTATTATCTGATAAGTGAAGATCTGATGTTCGACTTTCTGTGGATAAGTACTCTATTTTTTTTCAAGTTTATGTTTAACCCCCATCGATCGTATTCTTCTATTAGTTTTCTCATCATATAAATGTGTACACATGAAAAACAAACACACAACAGAAAAATTTACCAAAGTCTAAAAGAGTTTAGAAATCTGATACCTAAGGCTTTTACGGCCGACGTCGTCTCTGCTGAAATTCGATTGAACACTGAGCGTCTGGTCCATTACTGCAGCATAAAATCTTTTGCCACAGTAATGTGATTAACTGGTGAAGTTCGTTCCAGATACTCGAGTCGTTTACACTCAAGCTGGCCTCTTCTAACGGTGGGGCCGACGCGTCTGTTCTATGCGGTACTATCGAACCACGGCTTAATAGTCCAAAGAGTTGTCAATCGAATTTAGAAATCTTTTTAATAAATAGAAATGCCAATAAGGTGAGAAAAATAAAATTATAGATTTAAAAACTTCTCAACAAGTTGTTTGTCAAAAATACTTATTGAGCTTTTTTTCTCTTAAAAGCTTACAATATGAAATTGGATTCAACTTAGAAAAACTAGAAATCATCAAACTGTAAAAAGTTTTGCGGTGGTGAAGCAAACGCTAAGCCAAATTGAAACGTCTGCATGAAACTTGGTGATAACGTTGTCGGATTGAGTTGAATAACGAAGCTATTCAGCGGAAAGTGCAACGTTGCGCGCGCGCACACGTGTATGTTGAGAGAGAGTGTGTGAGAGAGAGAGAGAGAGAGAGAGAGAGAGAGATAACTTCGTAGTTGTATTGAATCGCTAGGTCATGCGATTTGGGTTCAATTCTCGCCGCAACAAGCAAAGGAGTGTAATCTGACGTTTTAGATAGTCGCTTTTTCGCTCTTCCTACAAAAGATAATGACATACAAGTGACAACATCTTTATACAATGGCGTATCCAGAATTTGGTTTTAAAGTGGTCGAAAAACATGTGATAACATCCTGAAATCAATCCCATTAAAGCATATGGTTTAAACGGTTATCTCTTTCTTCTTCTCCACGTCAAGGTATGGGCTTACAGCCTGTTCGTCTCCCTTGCTCTACCTATGTCACGTCTTCCCTGATGTCTGTATCGTATTACTTGTTTAGGTAGCCTCATATCTTCTTCCTTTCTCTCGATATGCTGCCTCCATTTTATTTGCCCTTCCCTTATTCTGCTGGCCATAGAATATACACTTAGCTCAGTTCTTATATCTTCATTTCGTATTTGATCTCTAACGGTGCAAACTTTGATTTCCCTCAATAACTTCATTTCACTTGTTGCAAACGGTAATAGTACAATAAAAACATGCGTTATTGAAGCATTTTTGTGGAGACATTTATTGGCTGAATTGATTTTCCTATATTTCACATTTCAAACCTATACGTAAATGCTGCGTAATAAACCTGTTTTATACTTGAAAAAGAGTTACGAAAATAATTGCCAACAATAAGCCAATCGAAAAAGTACCAAATTTTACATACTTCGGCTGGGACACAAGCTACAATTGTGACAATGACATGGAAAATAAAATAAACAAGTTCCAGGCAATATGTGGCACAATAAATAGAACATTAACTATGAAAACACGAAAAGACACAAGGATATGATTTTATAAAACGATAGCTGCATCTGTACTTATGTATGGGAGTGAAAGTTGGATAAATACCAAAAAAGGAGACAGCAAAATACAGGCAGCAGAAATGAGATTTTTGAGACGGGTCAAAGGCTGCACAAGAAGAGATTTAGTAAGAAATGAAGACGTGCGAAATGAACTAAATGTATATGCGATAAATGAAAAAACAACTGAATATAATGAAAGGTGGAAACACCGCGTAAATAGAATGGAAAATTGGAGAATACACAAAAAAACTACTTAACTACAACTCAAGAGGGAAAAGAGATATAGGAAGACCACGAAAACGGTGGTCGTAAGTTTATGAGGACGGAACAGGCAAATGCTTAATCCTTGTAGTGCAGAAGAAGAAGAAAAAGAGTTACTATTATATTAGTGTACTGAAAAAGTAATAAAACAGCGTAAAAAGTAAGATATTAACAAAATTCGTCTACTTTTTCAACCTTCTAGGGTGGGGTCCGGTCTCTTTCTCCCCCCCTCCGCTAAAAATCGCCCCTTGTCATTACGAACCAACGTGACAACATTTTACGACTTTAAAGTAGTCAATTATTATTAAGTTTGATCTAATTAAAAATAATTTTTACATTTGAATCTCATATTTACCCCTTATTTTCATGAGAAAATAGGAAGTTTCATAATTATTAAATGAAATATTCCCATTTTGCTAAAGAAATTTGAGTTAATAAAGCTAGATTAGCGATACTGAGTTACCAATCTCTTATTCAAAAGGAAGCCAAACATGTAAGACCTGTTTAAGGTCGTTAACGTGTAAGACATGTAAAGGAAGGTCGTTTAAGACCTGAAGATGGTTGAGACACCGAAAGGCCTCGTCAAAAACGAAGTATTTAGCAGTGTGACAGTAAGTAGTGACAAAGTTGGTGACAAGATGGCTGCTAATAAAACTAACAAAACTGTAAACATGTAGTATATGATGTTATCAGAACTTGGGCTTGTCGGTTTGTAAGGCCGCGGTCCAAGGTTGTAAGTGCAAACGTTTCGGCCGTGCTTTCGTCGGCCAGCTTCAGTGCAGAAGACTGCAAAACACTGACAAAGGTTTCGTAGTCAGTGACCACTGAACTGTGGTTAAGGCTAGGACACCCAGATTTGTAAACTTTTATAACGTGTTACCTACGTTATAACATCGGAAACCTGTGCATACTTACCTCTGATCAATTGCACGGGCTGCCATACTCGTAAACAAATTTTAATTACTAGATAAACCAGCAGTAGTTATAACTAAAGGAACCTTTACATGGGGGTCTGATGATTTATTCACTCACTGTTTTAGTGTAAAGTAACGACATCTCTTTATTAAATCATTACTACAACAGCTCTACATAAATATTCCCATATAAGGTTTTCTGAATAAAAGGTTACAATTTATTACAGATTTTGGTAAAGAACTGGGGCAAAACACATGGATTTATCAGTGCTAGCATTATCCACGGATCCGGGACCTTAAACTTGTTTATGTGTTAAGCTCGCTTATTTATATTCTATAATACTATTTGGGGGCCATTTGAAGAATGGACTTAATCTAAAAATTTGTATCAGTGAAGCTATACATATACATCAGCATTATTCGGTACTACAAATATTTTGAATTCTAAAACATACTACATCTTATAAAGTGGTTATCATTAAAGTCTTTCTATTTTTTTTTATTTCAACTGTCTTTAATAATTCATTGGTTACAATTTTAATTAATCACTGAGAACAAGTCTCCGTGTCACCTGCCATATCCATTAGTTTACTCGTAGTCAGGGTCCTTGATCCTTATGGTGTTCGTCGGCGGTTGATCTTAAGTGGAGTTAACTTTCCTGTTGAAGTTGTTGAAGTGGTTAGTTCATAATCAAGTAGCGTGGAGGTTCTCAGAAGTCTCGTAGTTAAACATCGTTAGTAGTGTAAGTGCCGTAAATGTTCTTGTTTGTTGCAGAATCGCACGTCACATTATTGTTTATAAAAGTTCTCACTTTTGGTAGCTCGTACCATATTATTTAAAACAACATAGACATATTACAAAATTAAACAAATGAGATGTCATCCCTTATACAGTTATTTATGCATTTCGGTTTTTAACATTTAGACTACTACCATATTAATTTGGCAATACTTTTGCTACACATTGTTGTAACTGTCTTCTAAATACAAATATTCTGTCCTTTTCTGAGACATGGTTCAAGCGCGTGTTTTCTACGCGAGCGCTTCATCTCGACTCTCTACTATATAGGAAGGGTCAGTTAATAGCGCGGAGTTTACGCGTCGCAACAAAATAGTTCCACATTTATCCTCTATTTAAGGGGTTAAAGTTTGACCTTTTAATTATCCAAAGATATTCATAATTATATACTTCGTTATAGTACACTACTGTGGTATTTTTTATTTATTTATTTAATATTAATTTTCAAGGATTATTAGTTTGTTTAGGGGTCGGTATTCAAGTTAATTCCGTTAGCGCTTGTCTATGCAGGGTTAATTAACAAGGGTTTCCCTATCTGTACACTAGCATTCCTTTTATTGTATTATTAAAACTCTTTATATTAAATATTATTATGATTTATGATAGCGATAAAATTTAGTTTAAATGTGCGATTTATTAAAATTTCTTAACTTTTACATTACCTATTTATTAATTATTTTATTTTTAATTAATGAAAGCGTCACAGTTTCGGTGTCCGCACGAAGTTGTTGTCTGACACCACCAGCCAATCAAAAGTAAAGCAAGTTCTTATTGCTTCGCCACAACTCGCGTCCAAAGAGCACTCAATGAGAGGGAGGGACTCACCTCACGGATTCATTGCAATAGATCCATGTTACTGAATCTGGACGGACTCCATATGCAGGCGAGGGAACTACGCACTGAAGATGGAGTGCGTTTTATC
The DNA here is from genome assembly GCA_034769895.1 of Magicicada septendecula. Taxonomy (NCBI): domain Eukaryota; kingdom Metazoa; phylum Arthropoda; class Insecta; order Hemiptera; family Cicadidae; genus Magicicada; species Magicicada septendecula. The sequence goes on from CM068368.1 coordinate 18,044,853, forward strand.
ATCATCAACCGTGGCTCTACAACCCTTGGTGGGTCTTGGCCTGCTCCGAGAGTCGATTCCATTCTTCCCTATTGCATGCCTTGGTTTTCCAGTTTTTTATGTTCAGCTTTCCGAGGCCCTACTCTGTCTGGTCTTTGAATCTACTTCGGGGTCCTCCCCTTTTTGTAGTACCCATTGGTCTCTGGTAAAAAAAATGTTTCGTAGTCTGTCCTTCCTCTATTCTCTCTATGTGTCCAACCCACCTTAGCCTGTGTATTTTGTACAAATATAAAACTCGTCTGCATATGGAGGTGTATATAAATATACGCGACGCAAGTGATTGATTTTAAATTGAATGTTTGAAAATTGAAATTTGTACTCCAAAAATACAAATACAGCCAGGCTTGACGCGACAAACAGTCGTGTGTACGCGTATGTATAAAGCGAGCGCAATCTACAGTACTTGCATTGAACAACAAACACAACACAGACTACGCTAGTCAAATTGATTGCACTCTGACGGAACACGCGCATTACTGTGCCGCGTTTTGGAAAACGCGGCGATGTTCCGAGGTCTATATGGTGATTAATTAAAGTATTTACGTATTTGTCGACGCGACAGAAGTTGTCCTTTGGTACGGTCAGTTGGACTTTGTCATGCTGTATTGCCCCTTGTCCGCCCGACTCGCGCGCGCCCTATCTATGTTACGTACGTTTTTTTCAACAGCCGGTTTATTCAGTTCGACTTTAGCTATCAGCGCTTCACATTCTAGTCACCGGCTGGCAGAGTAGATTGTACAGTTTTCGTCTCCCAGCTTCTTCTATGAATAAGTAGAAACCTACGTGACCTCCGGTAAGTCCATTAAATTATGTATTTTAATTATTTATAAAAACAAATTGGTTTTATTTAATATTAAAGTGGATGCGTTAAGATATACATTGCAGTGAATCCTTAGCCCATGGCGAGTTTCAGGTTATAATTTGTTTTATGTATGCTTTATCTCAACCCTGGTTAATTGATTGTAACGTTAAGGATATAATTATGTTTTATATTAATCTAGTAATGCTTCTACTAAATTAACTAAACTAAGATGGGGCGTAAGTCAGTAATTTTCTGATATCTGTGTATGTCACGGACTTGTTAAAAGTTGCCAATTCCTGTAAGTGCGTCATGAAAACTTTTGCATAAAGGTTAATTAAAATTATCATTATTATGGAGTGACTATATTTAGACATATTCTATATTAACATATTCAATGGAGTTATTTTTTGAAGTGATTTACCACATTCAATGGGATTCTTGACTTAGGCAATTTTTCGAGTTTATAAACCGGACAGTCCATGCTATTTCAGTGGGTAAATGTGGTAGTGTGTGTTTCATGAACTTATGAGTAATCCCAGATATAAATGTGCAGGGTTTCCGAGGTAGCCGGGAATCTGCCCCGCTCTGGAAGGATGGCCGAACAACCGCCTCCGACGATGTAATTTTAAAACCTTCGTCAGCTATGTCAGCCGGAAGGATGGACTGGACACACACTACTGAGCCCTCAACCTACACCCTTCAAACCAGGTGAAATTTAATCATGTTAAACTAAATCTTGTGGCCGAATAACGCTGTGAGACTTTCATGAAACGCTCCAGTTTTGACAGTTATTTCCGGACGATGGGTGGCATGTTTTAGTTGCAATTTGTAAGGCTTACGCCTCCTCTATTACTATCATGTATGTCTCGTTCTGAGAGTGAAAACTCGGCCGGGGTCACGCACCGCCCGGGTCGAGGGGAGTTCGGTAGATAGAGTTGAATCTCATTCTATTTCTGTTTTAAGCATGTTGGGATAGTTATGTTAACGATTTTGCTCCATCTGGACACGTATTTTATTATTCATTCATATCTGGGGGTGGTTTTAAACCGTGGGCGACTCCCGTGGGAGACGTCCACTGCAAGTCTGTTTGTGTCAGATCTTGCTAGATCCCGTCCGATGCCTGACCCTGCCGGTAGTCAAGTTTTGGAACACTGTGAGCTGACTTAATACTTTTATGACTTAGATTCCGTATTACACATTCTGTTCCACTGTTTAGCTAATTTGCACACTTTAAAATTACCATTGTCACAGTTTGTATTTACCATAAAAAAAAAATCTTTGTAACGATAATTGTAATTGCTCGCTATAACAATTAGTTAACCATAAGAACACACAAGATTAATCAATGTCAGTTATGAATACTCGTGGTGGTCAAGTTCCACTATTTTTCTATATTCTGTTTTGAAAGTAAAAAGAAACATAAAATGCAGTTAGGCAACCGGACATCCATGTTAACCTTGTGATGCTACTCTTCATTATGGTAATTGATGGGATTGAATTGATAATTAAATATCGGCGTGGGATTTGTGCGCTGGCCGTTGGCTTACAGAGAACATTCAGTTAACACTTATCTTGTTAAAACTTGGGGGCATGTCTGCTCCACTCCTGGGATATTTTAATTGAAGTTTTGGGGAGGGGGTTTTAGTCTCCTATTAATTAAACAGTAAAGGGGGCCGGACACTTGGTCAGAATAAGGGGGTTATGGGTGTTGAACAAGATTATTATATGCGCTGATAACCAGGGTGAACATGTGATGGGTTATTTAAATATAAACGTTTGTTGATGTTAATTATATGTGTGTGTTGTTTTACATAATTGTTACTTGTCATATTGATTATGCCTGTGTATATTTCTGTATATTTATGCCTTGTTATAAAAAGTGATTACTTGCAGGTCGCAACTATGTGCCATTTTATAATTGTATTATTTTATAACCATAATTTGTTATTTATGTAGCATTCCACGATTTGTTAGTCACTGATGGTTCAGCTATTAATATTCATTCAATACTTAGTGCTGTTAATAGTTATTATTCCTTGTTCAACTTTTGGCAAGGCACATATTAATGAAATTATATTTAACGATCAAAAGACTTATTTATCTTGCCTTTAGAGGCTCATATGTTGTACTAGCCAAGAACAATAAATTGTTGTTGTTATCTCAAGACCAGTGTTTCATTTGCAGGTCCCTTCATACTGGACCCAGCACAATTTTAGCTTCTCTAGGCTCTTGCCTAGTTCTAAATAACTTGTAACCTCTCTTTCAAAATTAATAAGCAGGAAGATAGAAAAAAAAAAAAAAAATACTAAAAGCACAGAGAGGTACAAATGGTAGCAGAGCGTGGTTCATTCTAGGGTTGAACCCTTGGGTCCTGGTGTGTGATGGGGCTTGCAAACTTGGAGATAGTCTGGCAAATAAAATGGCACTTAATAGTTGACATGAGATGTAGAAGTATATATGTTTTTTAGGAATTATTGTTAAATGTTTTGAATTGTAAAGCGGAGGCCGCCATGGGCACGTGTTGTAGTTGGGTTGTTGTTTTGAAATTGGACATTGCCGGAGATCGCGTGGGGATGGGTTCCCGTATTTAATAATTGAAAGTAATTGCGCGTGCGGTTAATGGGATGTGGTCTGGCCCGACTGGAAGTCTGTATCGTCCGATTGTAATGGTGACAAGGTTGTAGGCGAAATGTCGTATATTGTGTTAGTGGTGTTAATGTTGTTGGTGTTAGTGTCTGATGTTGTTTCTTCTTGAGTCTGGCGACTGACGGAGAGTTAGTTCCGGAGCGGGTCAGGTTTCCGCAGCGCTAGGAAACCCGGGGGTCTACTCAAAGGAAGGACAGTACTTGAGTTTTTCCGATTTTGTTAAAATGTTTTTGTAGGTTATGTTTGTGTTAGGTGTTTAGTGGGAATTTGTTTTATGATTGTTTGTGTTGAATTGTGTAAGTCTGGCGGGGATATGCTACGAGAAATTGCCCCACCCTCTTACAGGCGTTCTCCAGAAATTTCCGGTGGTGGATGGATTTGATGAGGACCAGCTGTTGGTTTTCTTGGACCTGGTCCTGCAGGTGGCTGATTTCCCAGGGGTATCCGATGGGGAGGTCTTGTATCTTATATACCCGTATTGCCGGAGTACGTTGGCTGGTCTGGTCACCAAGGCCCTGCGTCGGGGTGACAGTGTTGATGCTTTCCATGGGGAGGTGTTGAACTTCTTCATACCCACTCGACGACGCTTCAAGCTTGAGTTGGAAAGATTCTATCGCCCACAGGCCTACGGAGAGGCGTTAGGAGATTTCGTGCGCGATATACGGAAAGCTGCCCGGGTGTTAAGATTGGGGTTGCCCGAGACAGAAGTTATCCAAGCAATTCTGCAAGGACTGACTCCCCAAGAGAGATCTCGTTTGGCATTCGCGGACCGTCCACGTGGTTTTGCGGATCTTGAACAGCTGTGTGTGTTTTCAAGGACGGTCCAGGCGGCTGACGAGTCCCGAGGAAGAGATGCCACAGATGTCCAATCCTCCAGTGGTTCATCAGGAAGAGCCAAAAGGGACAAACATGGAGGTTGGAGGAAAACCCAAGAGACGCTTAGAAAGCCTGAATATTCCGGAAGTGATGGAGGCTACAAGGGGGTGGCAAGTGTGAAGACGGTAACAACAGCTACAGCACAAAAAACAAAGAAACATGAAATTAACAGGGGAAAAAGAAATTATGTTAGGGAACAGACAGCGGCAAGTAGGGAGCCTGTACCAAGGCGTTATCCCTATTCGGAGAAAAAGGAAACTTTAAAGGTTCCAGAGGAAGTACAAGTGCCCAAGAGAGTAGTAGATGAAGAAAAGGAAGCAGAAGTAGAAGAGCGGAATGACTTTGTGGGAACAATACAAGAGGATAAGAGCGCGTCAGTTAATACTGAATTACCGGACTCAAAGAGGACGTCATGGTTGAATCCAGAGGCCGCAGAATTTGTTTCGGTATTTACATCTCGGTTCGTGAGGGATCCAGAGCCTGTAACATCACCATCGCCAGTCGAAATTAATTTAGTCGTTGCACATGAACCTGGACAGCTGGATTCCAGGGTGGAAGATGTTGAGGACGTTGTGGTTGCTGAAGGTGGTCAAGGAGTGGAATCGGCAGAAGAGTCAGAAGAGCGGTCTGCAGATGCTGCGCAGGTGAGTATAGTTGTAGGGGTTAGGGAGACTGTAGAGTCTGAAGTTGCAGATGGACACAGGGATGTCCGGGCTGCGAGTGTTTCTGAGGTTGTGGATGGACAAGGGGATGTCCATGCCGCAAGTGAGGTAGAAGTTGAGGAGGAATTTGGGGGCAGCATTGTAGAGTTTGTGAGTGAGAGTGATGTAGTGTGTGAAGATGTGCAGACGCCTTCTGTAAGTAGTGTTGAGGATTCCGAGGAACGGGAGGAAGTTTCAGGTGGACTAGGTGAGCAACGAGAGGAGGACGAGGATGTGCAGTGTTCAGATGGTGGTAGTGGAAGTGATGGCGATGACGTTGGTGATGAACGTGTTGATGAAAATGAGATCGGAGAGGAGGTTGAAGATGGATCAGAGGAGCAACGGGAGGATGCTGAGGAGGTGCAGTGTCAGGAAGTTGATTTGGATTATGCGGACGAAGAAGGGGAAGTTGTAGAAAAGGAAGAAATTGTAGCAGAGGAGTTAGACGATGAGCATAATCCAAAGCGGAGTGAAAGTAGTGAGGTAAGTTGCTTTGAGTCTGATCCCGAAGGAACCAGTCAGTACAGCTCAACACGAGATAATTTCTTAGAGAGTGGTGTCCGAAAGGAGCGAATACCTAAGGTGCGTCATAGAAAGGTAAGAAGCAGAGGTTAACGGGTAGCGGGTAGATGTCCCCCACATTCCCAGTGGTGGTCATCTATTTCAGGGTTGCGCCCCTGCCCACGCGAGCCTTGGTTTCCTCCATTCTTCCTTATTTCCGGAGGTAGCCAGGTCCTTACCCTCAGTCCTAGCTATTGCCCTTTAATGATCCTTGCCCCATTTTATCTTCCCAATTTTCCTACCACTCCCCTTAGTAAAAAAAAAAAAAAAAAAAAATCTATCAAACGGAGTTAGAGAGAGACTTAGCTTGTGGTCCTCGAGATCGTCAGTTTCCCCTGTGTTAAAGGTTAGATGGAGTGATGGTGTGCTGTTGCTGATTGTTAATAGTTGTTGAGGTTGATGTTGTTCATTATGGGGTCCGAGCCATGCCGCATTCCCCGGTCCTGGTGTTATTTTTTTGTTGCGAGAGAAAGTTGTGTAGACGGTGCGGTAGAGAAGTAAAACCCCCTCGAGTTATGGTGTATTTGTTGAGTTGAGATTGGATTAATGTTCGTGTGCCCTAGGTGCGGTCCTCTCTGTCTGGCTAAGCGGGGCCGTCCGCCCTTGTGTAGGGAAGGGGGCCAGCCATATGGCAAGGTTGGAGATGCCTTGTGGGTGGATGTGGCTGGTCGGTCCGAGAGAGGGACGAGAGGTAGTACGGTCGCTCACATGCCAAGGTGGAGATGCCTTGTTTGGTCCTAGGACGAGCATGTGAGTGGGACCGGTGGGAGTAATTGGTGGTCACCGGAGAGGGTGACGTGTTGGGGCGGTCCCGTGGGGTTGGCGTGGCGGAGAGGGTCGCATGGGGATGGCTGTTCTCCTGGGAGCGAGTCTGCCTGGCCAACTCACCCACGATGTCCACCGAAGTTTTTTTGATGGGAGTACACTGCAGGGTACCTTCCCGAGTTTGAAGGTGAGGCAACCGGGTTGCCCTTTTGGGGTGGGGGTGTGCCGCGTTTTGGAAAACGCGGCGATGTTCCGAGGTCTATATGGTGATTAATTAAAGTATTTACGTATTTGTCGACGCGACAGAAGTTGTCCTTTGGTACGGTCAGTTGGACTTTGTCATGCTGTATTGCCCCTTGTCCGCCCGACTCGCGCGCGCCCTATCTATGTTACGTACGTTTTTTTCAACAGCCGGTTTATTCAGTTCGACTTTAGCTATCAGCGCTTCACATTCTAGTCCCCGGCTGGCAGAGTAGATTGTACAGTTTTCGTCTCCCAGCTTCTTCTATGAATAAGTAGAAACCTACGTGACCTCCGGTAAGTCCATTAAAATAATGTATTTTAATTATTTATAAAAACAAATTGGTTTTATTTAATATTAAAGTGGATGCGTTAAGATATACATTGCAGTGAATCCTTAGCCCATGGCGAGTTTCAGGTTATAATTTGTTTTATGTATGCTTTATCTCAACCCTGGTTAATTGATTGTAACGTTAAGGATATAATTATGTTTTATATTAATCTAGTAATGCTTCTACTAAATTAACTAAACTAAGATGGGGCGTAAGTCAGTAATTTTCTGATATCTGTGTATGTCACGGACTTGTTAAAAGTTGCCAATTCCTGTAAGTGCGTCATGAAAACTTTTGCATAAAGGTTAATTAAAATTATCATTATTATGGAGTGACTATATTTAGACATATTCTATATTAACATATTCAATGGAGTTATTTTTTGAAGTGATTTACCACATTCAATGGGATTCTTGACTTAGGCAATTTTTCGAGTTTATAAACCGGACAGTCCATGCTATTTCAGTGGGTAAATGTGGTAGTGTGTGTTTCATGAACTTATGAGTAATCCCAGATATAAATGTGCAGGGTTTCCGAGGTAGCCGGGAATCTGCCCCGCTCTGGAAGGATGGCCGAACAACCGCCTCCGACGATGTAATTTTAAAACCTTCGTCAGCTATGTCAGCCAGAAGGATGGACTGGACACACACTACTGAGCCCTCAACCTACACCCTTCAAACCAGGTGAAATTTAATCATGTTAAACTAAATCTTGTGGCCGAATAACGCTGTGAGACTTTCATGAAACGCTCCAGTTTTGACAGTTATTTCCGGACGATGGGTGGCATGTTTTAGTTGCAATTTGTAAGGCTTACGCCTCCTCTATTACTATCATGTATATCTCGTTCTGAGAGTGAAAACTCGGCCGGGGTCACGCACCGCCCGGGTCGAGGGGAGTTTCGGTAGATAGAGTTGAATCTCATTCTATTTCTGTTTTAAGCATGTTGGGATAGTTATGTTAACGATTTTGCTCCATCTGGACACGTATTTTATTATTCATTCATATCTGGGGGTGGTTTTAAACCGTGGGCGACTCCCGTGGGAGACGTCCACTGCAAGTCTGTTTGTGTCAGATCTTGCTAGATCCCGTCCGATTCCTGACCCTGCCGGTAGTCAAGTTTTGGAACACTGTGAGCTGACTTAATACTTTTATGACTTAGATTCCGTATTACACATTCTGTTCCACTGTTTAGCTAATTTGCACACTTTAAAATTACCATTGTCACAGTTTGTATTTACCATAAAAAAAAAATCTTTGTAACGATAATTGTAATTGCTCGCTATAACAATTAGTTAACCATAAGAACACACAAGATTAATCAATGTCAGTTATGAATACTCGTGGTGGTCAAGTTCCACTATTTTTCTATATTCTGTTTTGAAAGTAAAAAGAAACATAAAATGCAGTTAGGCAACCGGACATCCATGTTAACCTTGTGATGCTACTCTTCATTATGGTAATTGATGGGATTGAATTGATAATTAAATATCGGCGTGGGATTTGTGCGCTGGCCGTTGGCTTACAGAGAACATTCAGTTAACACTTATCTTGTTAAAACTTGGGGGCATGTCTGCTCCACTCCTGGGATATTTTAATTGAAGTTTTGGGGAGGGGGTTTTAGTCTTCTATTAATTAAACAGTAAAGGGGGCCGGACACTTGGTCAGAATAAGGGGGTTATGGGTGTTGAACAAGATTATTATATGCGCTGATAACCAGGGTGAACATGTGATGGGTTATTTAAATATAAACGTTTGTTGATGTTAATTATATGTGTGTGTTGTTTTACATAATTGTTACTTGTCATATTGATTATGCCTGTGTATATTTCTGTATATTTATGCCTTGTTATAAAAAGTGATTACTTGCAGGTCGCAACTGTGTGCCATTTTATAATTGTATTATTTTATAACCATAATTTGTTATTTATGTAGCATTCCACGATTTGTTAGTCACTGATGGTTCAGCTATTAATATTCATTCAATACTTAGTGCTGTTAATAGTTATTATTCCTTGTTCAACTTTTGGCAAGGCACATATTAATGAAATTATATTTAACGATCAAAAGACTTATTTATCTTGCCTTTAGAGGTTCATATGTTGTACTAGCCAAGAACAATAAATTGTTGTTGTTATCTCAAGACCAGTGTTTCATTTGCAGGTCCCTTCATACTGGACCCAGCACAATTTTAGCTTCTCTAGGCTCTTGCCTAGTTCTAAATAACTTGTAACCTCTCTTTCAAAACTAATAAGCAGGAAGATAGGAAAAAAAAAAAATAAATAAATAAATAAATAAATAAATACTAAAAGCACAGAGAGGTTACATTACGTTTGACAGCAGCAGTAGTGGAGGGACGCAGTCCCACGATCGGCGGTAATTTTGTCCGCGTTGTTGCATCGCCTATCGACTATTCGTACGTACGAACAGATAAACGTAACATACTTTGGCGTCAGTTCGTGTGTAGTTTATTATGACTATTTATAGTAAATACCTTTACGCACTCAACAGACGTTTTTAAAAAGAAAATGAGGATGTCGGAAGCCCTTGCAATAAAAGAGTTGAATTGAAAACCGAAACAGGTGACGGATTGTCGGATTCTGTTTCGATCAAATGAAGAAGAACGGAAGAAGTAAAAGATTGTTAACAAGAAAATGTAAAGAAGAAGAAGAAGAAGAAGAAGAAGAAGAAGAAGAAGAAAAGTAGTAGTAGTAGTAGTAGTAGTAGTAGTAGTAGTAGTAGAAGAAGAAGAAGAAGAAGAAGAAGAAGAAGAGGAGGAAGAAGAAGAAGAAGAAGAAGAAGAAGAAGAAGAAAAAGAAGAAGAAGAAGAAGAAGAATTAAACACGTATTTAGTAGAAAAAAAAGGTAAATAAAAATGTTGAGACTTGCAGGAAGGAACTTATTAACACTTGAAGTCAATAAAATTAATATTGCCTAATCTTGTTTTGGGGAAGAAGAAGAGGACGACGAAGAATAAGAATACTAATAAAAATAAGAATAAGAATAAGAAGAAGAAGAAGAAGAAGAAGAAGAAGATAAGAAGGATAAGTGTCCTATTAAGAAGTAAATGATAGAGGACAGATAGATAAGATTAAGAATTAAATTGCATAGGACTAATTGGATGTTTTTAAAATTAGGGTGTGTGACTGGCCCACAAGTGTGAATGAGAAAGACGGTTAGGTTTAAAAGGAATGCGCGCGCGCGCGCGCACACACACACACAACACTGAAACACAAGGAATTTGCTAGAAAAATATGTAACTGTCCAGATGGAGGTGTACAGAGCTCAGAGGGTGGGGGAGGGACATTTGAATTATAGCTTGTTGTGTGTGAGCATGGTGGGGTGGGGTAGGGGTGAAGGGTTTGTTTTCATGTTTGTTTGTTCATTTCCGATCTGACGATGAGCTGTGAAGCTTGAAAGCGCTAATCGGAATAATTTTTATATAGTGGTGTGCAACAGTGATAATTCTGCTTTTAAAAATAATTGTTAGTATACGCAGGTAGAATAGGATTGTACAGAATTTTTTTCAACTCAAGAGTAAATAATCTTCCTGAAATAGATAGCGTTATAAACTTCACTCTGTTCATTGATCCAAAGCAAAAAAGGGGGGGTAACGGTTGACCAACACAACGTTAATATAACAACTGCATGGTTTAAAAACACACTAATGGCTTCTGCTTACATTACGTATAACAAAGTACGGATGTTTATACATGTATACGCACATACATACGCATACTGATCCACACAGATGGGTACAATTAAACAATCAGTAATAATCTATAAAAAAGCATGAGTTCTCAAGTCCGGTTTCAATGGTGTTAGGACTTGCCAGTCTGTTAGGCCGTGGTCCAAGGTCTGCGTGGTGTGAGATATATCAGACGTTTTGCCTGTACCAACAAAAACCAACACCTGTAAAGCTGGACGAACAGAGATGTTTCTGCCCGGATGGGTTTAAAACGAAAAGACAGCCTTACGTGAAGAGGTATTTGTATTTATAAACGTTTAACCATTGGTCGCTGCTCATTGGTCGATAATTACACCTAAGGCGACATTGCTCTCTTTTATGATAAGCAAGAGGATTGTTAGTCGCTGAATAAAGCATACTGGCTGAATGCTAAATAACCTCAAGACGTCTAAGTTAACCAAACCTATCAAAAGAGAAAGCAATGCGACAGGCTTAGAACATCTACCAATCAGCAGCGAGCATTACTTAGAAAATGTAAACAGAAGTGTATGAAGAAATAAAACTGTTGTTTTTTTCACTTTAAGTGTGCGAGATCTTGATTCCCACTCTACTGATGATGTGAGTACAGTAAAAACATCTGATATCCTGCGAGAAGACGTCGGCCCACACCCTCTAACAACCCGGCAAGTTTGAACCTCTCTTGTTACTGCTGTTTGTAGAACTGAACGAAATCACATACACATTGATCTGGCAAATTAATAGGGTCTACAAAGAACTACCACATTCCAAGCAACCTTACGATATTATTCGAATTTTCTAAAATACTAATATGCTAATACAACGAACTTGAATAAAGCGGAAGAAGAAGAAGAAGAAGAAGGAGAAGAAGAAGAAGAAGAAGAAGAAGAAGAAGAAGAAGAAGAAGAAGAAGAAGAAGAAGAAGAAGAAGGAGATTATAATGATGAGAAGATGACGATGATGAAAAAAACAGAAGAAGAGGAAGAAAACAAGAAAGAATAGGAAAATGAGAATAAAAATAAGATGATGATGATGATGATGATGAAGAAGAAGAAGAAGAAGAAGAAGAAGAAGAAGAAGAAGAAGAAGAAGAAGAAGAAGAAGAAGAAGAAGAAGAAGAAGAAGAAGAGCGAGGAGGAGGAGGAGGAGGAGGAGGAGGTGGAGGAGGAGGAAAAGGAGAATTAGAATAAGTTGATGATGAAGTTAGTGATATGATTACAGTGATGATGATGATGGAAAAGAAGAAAAAAAGGAGAAGGAAAAGAAAAAGAAGAAAAGAAGATGATCATGATGGTTGTGGTGGTAGCGCTGATGATAATGACCACGACAGTGATGATGATAAATAAAAAGAAGAAGAAGAAGAAGAAAAGGTAGATGGTCCGTCGGAGAGCGCGTGCGCGTGGTTTTACCATATACAGCCAGTAACCAATTACACGATACTAACCTATGATATACAGTTATTACGGCTATTAGTGGACTGGCCATTCCTCTTCCGTAATGCTGTAATGGGCTTCGTATAGTAGATACTGTTTGAATCGTTTAAGCTTCCAACTACTGTAGTACTGTTGTATGTACATACAATTAAAGTCCTGAAAGGTTTGTACAAATATGCTTCGTTTGCCACCTGTATGATACAGTTTCGCTGAACAAAGAATTTATGTTGTTGTTGCAGATTTTAAAATGAAAACTCTTGAAACAATTTCAAGTGTACAAACGCAACACTGTGCGTTTCCATAACAGCGAACGGACAGTTTAAACAATCCGTCAACATTCAATTTGTGCAGGTAAAAATCAGATACGAGAGGATCAGCTGAATAGTTCGCAAAACAGCAGTAGAAATAAAAATTTCCATTTTCTATTAAGACTCATATTTCGTGTAAATACACGAAATAGGTACCTATTAATTTTTAACATCAATTGTGTTATTGGTTATAATCACAAGCAGAATTGTCACTGTTGCACACCACTATAGAAATATTATTCCGATTAGCGCTTTCAAACTTCACAGCTCATCGTCAGATCGGAAATAACAAAAATACTACAAACAACATCGTCATACTTCCCACTTATCTTACCGCCCGTACATATTTTCGTAAACAAGCTATAAGTTTAATGTCGTTTCTGGCTATTGTTAACTATCGAGTTCATGGGTGACTGGACAGGACAGACATTGGTGACGCTCCTCCTCCTCCTCCTCCTCCTATGGCGCTACAGCCCAAGTCGGGCCCTGGCCTCCACCAATCTCCGCCTCCAATCCACTCTATCCACTGCAACCCTCCTCAAGTTTCTTATCCCCATGTCTCTCGCGTCCTCTGCAACGCCATTTTACCACCTCTTCCTCGGTCTGCCTCTAGGTCTCGTTCCCTCCCATGTACCCAGCAAAGCCCTCTTGGGGTTCCTGCCATCCTCCATTCTCATAACATGTCCGGCCCAACGCAATCTTTGTATTCTTATAAATTTTGAGACTGGTATCTCTTTACATATTTGATACAGTTCATTGTTGTAACTCAGTCTCCATGAGCCATTTTCTTGTATTGGGCCTATAATGCGTCTGAGGATTTTCCTTTCAAAGGTGTGTACTATGTCGACTGTTTTCTGTGTGATTGTCCATGCCTCACACCCGTAGCATAGCACCGGTCTGATGACAGTCCTATATATTTTCATTTTTGTTTCCCTGTGCACATCCCCAGACCTAAATGATGGCAGCAATGCGAAGTATGCCTTGTTAGCCATGGTGGTCCGTCTTTGGATCTCCGGCTCCTCTGATCCAGTCTTTGCTAAGTTCACTCCGAGATACATGAAATTGTCCACCACTTCAATTGTGTCCTCCTCTATCTCAATGTTGTTATGAATCCGTATTTATGGCTAGCCCAACTTCCTTGGCTTTGTTTTTGAGCTCTATAAATATTTCTTTAGCTGCCGTGATCCGTCTTGACATGATGTTAGTGTCATATGCATATGAGGCTATCTGTACAGTTTATTTGTTAACAGATTGGAGCTATTTATTGATAAGCCTCTAATTACATATTCCAATGCAATATTAAATAGTGTTGGGGCTAACCCATCTCTTTGCTGTAGTCCTCGTGTAATATTTATGGGATCAGTTAGTTGGCTATCCACCTTTACTTGGGCTTCAGTCTGCTGCATGGTCAATTGCGTTAATCTTACCAGCTTGCCTGGTGTTCCAAATTCATGCATTCTGGTGTAGAGTTTGTCTCTATTAATAGAGTCATATGCTTGCCTGAAGTCCACAAAGATTTGGTACACATCAATATCACGTTCCCATCCGCATCTTAATATCTGTTTTACCGAGAAGAGTTGGTCGATTGTAGACCTTCCAGGTCGGAATCCAGCTTGGTATTCCCGTATTATATTTTCTGTGAGGGGTCTCAGCCTTTGGTTCAAGATGTACGCAAAAACCTTGTAGGAGGTGCACAGCAACGAAATGCCTCTGTAATTTCTGCATTGAAGTTTGTCGCTAATTGCATTGCATTGGGTGACGCTAATCGGAATAATTTTTCTATAGTGTTGTGCAACAGTGATAATTCTGTTTGAAATTATTCATTGTTTATTGGCTGTTCGAAATTTACATATGACGCCTGTATTTAGAAATGGCATTAAAGCCCGTTAAATTTCAACCTTCTGTGAAATAAGTTACCTTTCGTTAAATTGTTAGCGTCTTAAGTTCTTAGCAAGGTATTGCAAACATACTTAAAAAATTACACACATATTAGTCATCTCTAACAGTTTCTAACTCAACAAAAACAATCTCTGGGAAGAGTCAAATAATGATGAGGAACAAAATAATGAGAGAAGGACTTGAAATATTAATAATAATAATAATAATAATGGCTCCCATGTATACAGCCGAAGCAGCTTAGGAGTAGGCAGGGTAGGCTGAGCCGTACGGCATACATGGAAGGCAGTGTGGCTAGCACTACGCTTCAACCGCCCATTATTATTCCCAGAATGTTATCCCACGTACTCATTTTCAACAGACTGAGTCGACCTGGGGGCTGAAAAACGCACCTTGATTTTATGGTGCGGACCCGGGAATCGAACTCGGGACCTCTAGATTAATAGCCAGGTGCCATACCCACCGGTCTACCGAGCTGCCTACCTGAAATATTTAATTTAAATAAAAAAATTCAAGTTAAAGAATTAAATAGAACGAAAAATTGGATTGAATAAAAGAAAACAGCTTACCTTTGAAAGCAAGAATAATAAAGCAAAAGAAAGAAAAAATAAAGTAAATCTTTCATGCAAAGATGCTGTTGTTTGGTCTATTATGCAGAGAAACAGTGAGCGAATTATGCAGTTAGGGAGCTGCTAATACATTCTAAGAGAATGTTTCGTGAATATCCGCGCGTGTACAACCTTGGTGTAAATCTCTCCCTCTCTATTTATGCACCTAAGCATTCAAAGATTTTCGACGAAACCGAAACATCGAAGCATGATAATGTTTTTAGGCTTTTGAAACTATAATGTGGATTACGTTTGGTGGATTACGTAACCATTTCCAAACCACAGACGATCACAAACAGAGCATGTAAAACCAAATTTATTCTCACTAAAACGTTTGCTAAACTCAATGTCAGCAGCGATTATTTCTGTCTTGATGCGTTTACATATCAAATTTCTAGACTGTGGGGAATCGAAAGTGTGGAAGCGTCACGTTTTTCGATGACGTTACATTTTTGTGGAATGACCCCCAGCAAAAAAACATTATTATGTTAACATAGGTCGACCGAGAAAATAATAAGAACTGTAACGGGCAATAATGCCTGAACCGCAAAATGGAGATGATGATGACGATGACTGTTTTTAACAGAAAGTCGGTGAAACGATGACTTTAGGTAATCTTCGAGCAGTCTTTAAGATGTGTACAAATAAATGTCGTAATCTCAAAAGATCTGAATGTTTCACCAGTTAAGGAAAAAAGAACTGAAACATCACATCAAAACTCTCAGAGACTACATGACCTACTCGGGGTCAGAGAGCCCGCCGGGAATTCAACTGTCGTGAAAAAATATTCAATTTCTTTTAAATGTATTTTTATTGGGTTTGGATGTTTTAATTAGAAGAAAAAGGATGTTTATTATCAAACAATTCAATCACAACACGATGTTTGATTTTGTCCAATTTTAAAAACACGCGTCACACGCAAATTTAGAATAGCTGATAAGCAATTAATAAATTGCCATATAGGTTTGGAAATTAACGTATGTTTAAAAGAAATATGTCTTACAAGGCACGAAACATTTAGTTCTACTGACAGGCTATAGATATCGCTCAGCGAACTTTTCAATTAATCCTCGTACAAGTTGAACTAATCTGTTTACTATAAATAAGTCCACGGACGTATTCCAGTAAGAAACGTCTCAGATGAGAAACCTGTATCTACTTATTTGCCAAAACACTTCCTTTTTTATAATTTATAGAAAGCGCAAGATAAAAATTAATTTTCAATATTACAAAACTAGTTTGTGCGCACGTCTGTGTGTTAAATGTACAAGAACCAGAAAGTGAAATGGAAACTTTGCGTCCCGTGGCTGCCGCGAGGTAGCGTTAGCCGCCCGGGGGGGTGTCACACCTGCAGAAAATAAATTAACGAGGCTAAGTACTTTGGTGTTCTTAACCTATATACGTATACGAGAATAATACGTGTACTGACTCATAGATGTCGCTGCTCCAACCCAGTTAGTAGAATGATATATAATGTTATAACACTGCTGTGTCATAACTTACAGTGTCTGCCTGTGCCTTCGTGATACGCCAGCCGTGGTGGAAACTAGATAAATACACTGTTGTGTATCGTAGTGTAACATACACGCATGCGCCCCGTACATTTTGAGGTTACGATACGACATTGTATAAAGTTGTTCACTACCGGATTTAAATACCTTCAATTCAATTTTGATTGGAATAGTATTTTCTTGTCGATGGAACAGCTTAGTGGAAGTGAACTCCAGATGCACGAACATTATCGTGTTGGAATTATCCACTGTTTGCGAAAAAAAAAATAATTTCGACGAAACGGAAACATGGAAGCATGATAATGTTTTTATTATAGTAACAAATATTTACTATATAACAAATACATGCTATATAACAAACATTATCATGTTAAAACGACAGAGACCGAAGATTTCTAGACTGTGGGAAATCGAAAGTGTGAAAAAAATATAGCGTTAACATCACCTGGAGCGTTACATTTTTCGATGACGTTACACATTTTGCATCACGCATTTTGTGGATGACCCCCAGCCTAAAAACATTGTCATGTTAAAAAGTCTGATGAAAGGTTTTAAATAAATTGTTGGTCTCTTTAACTTAATTTTCCAAATCTGGAGGTTCTCTACTAAGTGAGGCCTGTGTGAGCCACCCCCACGCTCCCCTTTAATCCGCTAGTGACTAGAAATTCGTGCTGTGATTAAATTTCGTTACCATAGATTTAACTGCAACCGATACCTATAAAAACGAAACTCTATTCAGAGTTGGGAGACACTTGTCCTTCGAATACAACGGTTGAGCGCTGGGTTCCTGTATTTAATTGGGCCGTACGAGCACAACTGGCCTCCCACGTGTTGGGCGTCCAATCAAAGTGACTGTACCAGCAACAATAGAAACAAATCCGTAAAATCGTTTCGGCAGGCCGTAGAATGAAGGCGAGCGAAGTAGCTGAGACTGTTGGTATATCAACGGAACGTGTGCCCAATATCTTACATCTGTATATGACGAAACTGTGCGCTACATGGGTACCGCGTTTGCTGACACTTGACCAATTCAGCCAATTAATTGCGATGGCTCAAATCAAAAAACTGAAGTTTGAATTGTTTCCTCAGCCACCATACTCGCCTTTTTTGTTTAGCTCCGAATGACTTATAACTCTTTCCTAATCTCAAAAATGACTCGGTGGGAGAATATTTACTGACGGAAATGAAAGTAAGCGATGTTGTACCAGTTGCACGAGCATTCGTCATAGTGCTCGAATTTATCGTGGTATACTGTGAGTACGACTCCAGGTCGAATCAATAAAAATACGTTTACATACTGTTGGGGCAATATAACAGTCCGGCCTAGGTCAGTAACAATGCGACCCCCCCGCACCAGTCTACCTATTGGTTGAGGAAAAATGATAATCTGACCTTTAATTGCAGTGACTCATTAACATAATCTTTTATACTAAGCACACTGTATATGTGAAAGACATGTTTGAATAGGTATCAAAGTCACTTATTGACAAAATCTGTATAATATTTACCTTATTTCTTCCGTCGTGTGACTTCGTTTTGCGTTTTGATTTGATTTACGCGTTTCGAGACATATGTCTCGTCATCAGAAATAAATAAAATAAAAATTCACTCTTAGCGAGGTCGTTACATATTAAAATACAAATATTTGAAAACGATTACACACATATAAATTATCGTGCGACGATTGTGAATGCTTCTATATCGGCCAGACGGGAAGGGGTTTCCAAAAACGTTTTATTGAACATACACCTAAGCACAATCTTAAGGGTCAGACAACACCATCAAACATAAAATCCAACTATGCACGTCACTTGATAGACGAAAATCATAGATATACAAGCTTTGTTGCCAACTTGAAACCCATGCATTTTTGTAATAAAGGCACTTACATGAACGCCTTGGAAGAATTTGAGATATATAGGGCGTACAATGACGTACACAGTCGTGACTTCGTGCTAAACGATAATTTAAATTTTAAATCAAACCCGCTCTACGATACCGCAATAAACCTGTCTACACGATAGCTATTGATAATCAGTGTCCGAACGGTCCGACTCGAGTGCGCAAAGTATGTAATCGTTTCCAAATATTTGTATTTTAATATGTAACGACCTCGCTAAGAGTGAATTTTTATTTTATTTATTTCTGATGACGAGACATATGTCTCGAAACGCGTAAATCAAATCAAAACGCAAAACGAAGTCACACGACGGAAGAAATAAGGTAAATATTATACAGACATTGTATATGTGTTTAATTTTTCTATATTGTTATGTATAAATAATGCAATTTATTATTAGATTTTTTCTAACATAAATTTTATTTTGGAATATAAACTATGTATTACGTTGAATATATTAGTTATGTTTATACCATTGTTTTGGGATATGTATAGAGTATCATCAACGTATCTAAAGTAACAGCTTAACGGGTAGTTTGATTTCATTTTCTTTATTATTTCCTTATCGAGTTTTCGTAGAAAGATTACTAATATGATGTCACAGGTTGCAGTTTTCATAGTAAGTCAATCTGTTTGATAGTTTGTTTTAAAATTGTGATATAACATGATTTTTAAAGTATTAGTTAAATGATTAATGTATGTGTCATTTTCATTATTTGTTTTCAGTGTACTTATTATAATATAATAATATTATTGTTTTATTTTCCAGGCGGAGGGGAAACAACTCCACGACCTGTTGCTCGGTTATTGTGTTGGCCGCGCACAACAATCGATACAATGGACACTCGTTTTGAGCGCTAAAACACATCGCGTTTTCAGTAACAGCTGCTTTTACATAAATACTGTTAACTAATGTAAACTCTCTGAGCTGGAGAACTCTCTCTCTCTATTTTAAATTAACCAAATTTATTAGTGGATAAAGTTTGATATTAGGTAATTTTTCTGACCAGCCGTAGTCTATCTGCTTGGGACCGGAACAAACCATTTTTGTTTTAATCCTTGCCGAAGATTATGATGATGATCACGATCATGATAAGACTTAATTGTCATACCAACCTATTCTACACGTAATATATTAATATATATTTTATCGCCCAAGTCATGTCCGGCTCTAGAAGAAGGCCGGAACATTAAACGTTGCAACACTGTGTGACGATTTTAAAAGAGGAAAAAAATGAAATAAAAGAAATTCAAAATAATTTAAAATCTCACATTAAAACTAAACATAAACCCCTAATGAAAATGATAATGTAACCCCGCCATAATATCCAAAATAAATAGTTTAAAACCAAAAAGAATTCTATAATAAAATTGCGATAACACCCCTTAATAATTAACCCGGCTTTAGCCTGCCGAAACCGGAATCAACACGCATAATTACCCGTGAATATGACTAATAATAGTATTAAATTGCTACTTGATAAAAAACATAACGATGTACAATAATAAAATAATAAGTAAGAGATACCGTAGTATAATTAAATATAATTAAATATGTCAGAGGATAAACGAGTAAATATTAATCGAATATGGAACTACTTTTATGCTGAATAGTAAGTGAAGCGAGATTACTACTCTAACCCCTTAACTAATAAACCACTTGCAATGGAGCGGTCGAAGCGTAAACAGCATACTGCCGAGATGCGGTATAATAAGTATATTTTCAAAAGTAAATAAACTCACAGTTGAGATGTAGCGGCACTAAATATAAATTTAAACAACATGTGAACTGCGAATATAATCTACAAGTATAATTAAAGTAAATATGTAGTGAACAAGTGAGTGTGAATGAGAATTGAGCGTCTATGACATCTCTGGGAATCTAAACAATAAAGTGTATGTAATTAGAAATATGGTGAAATTATAATGTGAAACTCAATAACTAAATCAACATGTGACGTGATTACAAGTGAATAAAACTTTTGTGTAAAAGTCCAAAACAACAAGTGATTACTACAACTTATTAAAAAAGGAGAGAACCAGGACTCACCATGACTAAAATGACTTCCAAACTTCACCAACAACAGAAACCTGATCTTCAGAAGAAAACTACAAGACACCAGGACAACCGAGAGAGTCGCCGATTCGCCGAGGATGATACCCACAGGTGACACTGAACTTTGAATTCAGTGGTTCAAAACTTGAAGTATAATATTGTATGATAAACACTAAATAGATAAAAACTGAACGTTAAGTAAAACAAGAAAGACTGATTTAATTAAATTAAATGTAATTTCATGTTTAGCAATAACATGCGTTAATTTAAATAATTTTTGGTTAAATAAAGCAGCATTTAAGATAACACAAGAATAAATATTATAAATGTAATATCATATGCTGAAACGAAGTACTCGGATCCGAGGGTATTAATAAAAGAAAAACTATGCTAACTCAGTACTAAATTACTCTAATTCTCTTTGTACAAGAGGTACAAATGTTTTATCTTTAATATACTCATTGCTAAATTTATGTAATAAAGAGATGTCATGGTTATCCAAAAGGTGAGTGAATATATCTACCAAATCCCTTGTCAATATCCCTCAATTCACGGGACCCTATTTAACATTTGTGTACGTAATAGTTATTTATGATTTTGTAAAGATTATGGCAGCCTGTTTAATTGACCTGAGCCAATTAACCAGGTTCCCGAATTGTAACGTGTGCAAAACGTTTCAACTGAAATCAGCTGATATTTGAGGCCGACTTGACGATCTCTTAATTTATTTATGTCAATAACCAAATCGCGCCATTTTTAATTGCCGGTTAACAGCAGTTTTATAATTCTGTGTTTTTTTGCAAATTAAAAGTTTAGTATGTAAAACACTGTTATATTATTCAAAAAATATACTAAATAACTCATTCGTATGATAAGAAATCAAAAATTTGAACAAAATTAATTCATTAGGGCTAACACTAATTCACTAATTTTTCAGCTTAAACGTATAGTACTATGTGCACATAGACCTATAATTTAGATTTAGCTATAAATAGGCCTCCTCATGATTTTAGTAATGCTATGAAATTACATCGAGCCTCCAGAGGATCTAGTGGCTGGCTGTGAATACGCAACTAGCGGCTGGGGGCGCTTAGTACTAGCTATACACCGTCACACTAACACAAAAGCCGCGCGGTACGCCTTGGTCCTTAGCGGACTGTTGAGCGGAGGTTTTTTTTATGAAATTAAATCAAAATATAACATGTTTACTTGAGATATTTTATTACACAATGCTTATAGGCCTCAGATGCAACGTTGCCACGTTTAATATTCCGGCTTTCTACTGGAGCCGGGGATACCCAAGTCGTAAGCTGTTAAGTTGTTACTTATTTTATGAAATTGCTAAACTGCTACAATTTTTGTTCAGACAAAGCTTTTCGTCATCTCTGACATCATCAGGTTAAACTGACGTAAACTGACGTCAGCAGTTTAGCAATTTCATAAAAGAAATGGTAAGGATGGCTGCTAATTCAAATCATATGAAGAATAAAACATGTTAAGTTGTTGTTGTAATATAAAATGCTGCTGAATTACAAAAAATACATCATAACCTTACTTTCAAAATTATCTCTTACTCAGCCAATTTTTCTGTACAGTGTAACATATTCTTGAACATATTTTTTCCTTAATACAATAATTTCAGATCAAATTTAAAAATTAACAAAAAAATTCTTAACAGATGACAAATAAATTATACGAACATATTTAAGTAATATTTAATTTTAACTAGGAAAGTTGTGTTAGTAGTTATAATCACAAACAGAATTATCACTGTTGCACACCACTATAGAAAAATTATTCCGATTAGCGCTTTCAAGCTTCTCAGCTCATCGTCAGATCGGAAATCCGTTTCGTACGGAAATCGGATTTCCGAACTGACGATGGGCTGAGAAGCTTGAAAGCGCTAATCGGAATAATTTTTCTATAGTGGTGTGCAACAGTGATAATTCTGTTTGTAATATTTAATTAACATTATGTTTAGTTAGACGAAGAAAAACCAAAATTTAAAAAAAGCACGAATATTTCGTAATAATTTTTAAACACTTGTACTCCTGAATCATGTGGCCTTATGAGCATTAGTAAAAAAGGAACAGAAACCACTTATAAGGTGCTCAACGTGGTTATGACCCAGTTAAGAAAGTAAGAAGTACGAAATAACCAGAAGACAGATGAGCTATTGAAGCATGAGAACATCCTAAAATTCATAAAGGCTCACGAATACAATGGATAGGACACCTAGAACGGATTGATGATCAGCGTATGCCAAAGAAAATCCTGAGGGCGCAGGTCTATAAAAGCAGAAAGTGGGGTCGACCTAGGAAAAGATGGTTAGACGATGTGCCGGAAGATCTCAGGAGAATACATGCCAAGGGTGACGCTGAGATGTGCAACAGATAGGAGACATTAGAGAAGATTGATGTAGGAAGCCGGGGCTTACGTTGGACTGTAGTTCTAAAGAAGAAGAGGAAGAAGAAGAAGAAGAAGAAGAAGAAGAAGAAGAAGAAGAAGAAGAAGAAGAAGAATGATTCCTTACAATAATGCACTTAGTTTAACTGTAATAAAGATTCTGTTCACAGTATACTTTGCAAAGACATACTTTGGGGCCGGTTAAGGAAGATGATAAATGGAGAGTACGAAATAACTAAAAGATAGGTAAGCCACTGAATCATAAGAACATAGTAAAATTAACTAATTAGTATTAATATTAGGCATTACCTGTATTAACTTTCCGTCCCGTGACTTAACTGTTTTAATTTCTAAAACGACGCATTTCGAGGATAAATCCTCATCTTCAGGTTTTTAATATTACAAAAACATCAAATTCACCCGAACGGGGTCGTGAATTACTTAAAACACATAAATTGACGTAATTGACGACCCCGTTCGGGTGAATTTGATGTTTTTGTAATATTAAAAACCTGAAGATGAGGATTTATCCTCGAAACGCGTCGTTTTAGAAATTAAAACAGTTAAGTCACGGGACGGAAAGTTAATACAGGTAATGCCTAATATTAATTCTAATTAGTTAATAAACGTGACTTGGAGACAAAAAAAAATTAGTAAAATTCATAAAAGCCCAACAAATACAATGGATAGGTTACCTAGAGCGGGTGGATGATCAGCGTACGCCAAAGAAAATCCTGAGCGCACAGGTGTATAAAAGCAGATAGAAGGGTCGTGCTAGGACAAGATGTTTGGTTGACGTGCTAGAAAATCTCAGAAGAATGGATGTGAGGGGTTACGCTGAGATGGCAACTGATAGGAGACATTAGAGAAAATTGGTGTTGGAAGCTAGGGTTTACATTGGACTGTAGTGCTACAGAATAAGAACAAGAAGAAGAAGAAGAAGAAGAAGAAGAAGAAGAAGAAGAAGAAGAAGAAGAAGAAGAAGAAGATGATGATGATGATGATGAAGAAAAAGAAGAAAAATAATAAGAAGAAGAAGAAATAGTAATAGCGAACAACAGAAAAAATGGAACAAGAAACGGTGAGAAGGTTTGAAAAAAAGATTCTTCGACACGTTTACGGCCCGGTTAAAGAAGATGACGAATAGTGAATAAGAAATAACCAGGAAATAGGTGACGCATGAACGCATCTGAACATTCGTAAAAGTGCAACAAACAAATACAATGGCTAGGTCACCTGGAGCGGAAGGGTGATCAGCGTATGCAAAAAAAAACCTGTGGGTACTAAAGTATAAAAGCAGAAGCAAAAGAAGAAGAACGAGGAGGAGGAGAAGAAGAAGATTATGAAGAAGAAGAACGCTACCTTACAATAACGCACTTATTTTAACAGTAATAAAGATTCTGTTCACAGTACACATTGCAAAGAGGTACTTTGTAAAGGTCAGCGAGATTGCAATGCAGAGAGTACGTACAGTAAAGTGTATTGTCTTAGATCTGTGTCTCCATGAATATCTCAACATGTTGTGACGCATATCTTAGCGTAGACTACAAAGTATACGTATCAGTGTAGTATCCAAACTGACTTGCGAGTGCACACAGCTAGTATCAAGCATCAGTCAGTCACCCATTTACATTCGTCTGTTTGCAATATTTAAATACATAGCATTACTGATGTCCAACAACGGACACTGCCATGGCCGGCTCTAGCAAAAGGCCGGAATATTAAACTTGGCAACGTTGCGTCTAACGCCTATAAGCGTAGTGTAATAAAATAGCTAAAGTGAACATTTTATATTTTGATTTAATTTCATAGCATTAATAAAATCATGAGTAGGCCTATTTATAGCTGAATCTAGATTATACGTACGTCTGTGTGGACTTAATACTATACGTTTAAGTTGAAGACCAAAAAAAGGAAAATTAAACTTATATGAATGGACCAAAAAATGTAAAATTAAACTTAAGGAAGCCAAATCGGCACACATTAATTTTACCAATAAAAGATTGAAAAATCTTCCATCATTGGTCATGAATGGAACGGTAGCGCCTTATGAAAACAAACCTAAATACATGGGTATGGCATTGGATACCAAACTGAGATGGAAAGAGCACGTAAAAAGGAAAAAGAGGAACTTAACATAAAATTCCAAAAATATAAATGGTTTATAGGAAAACATTTCAACCTGTCTTTATACAGTAAAAACTCTGATCTATAATCAGATAATTAAACCTGGCTGTATGGAATTCAACTCTGGGGGTGCGCGATAGATAGTACCATCAGGATAATACAAACATTCCAAAACAAAGTTTTGCGGACCATGGTGAATGCACCATGGTATGTCAGAAACACCGATAGTCGCAGAGATCTAGGTATTCCAACAATTAAAGAATATATTAAATGGTTTGCGAAGAAGCATGAAGAAAGGATTCACTTCTACAAAAATGCAGAAGTTCTTCAGCTGCTAGACAATCAATACGTGTTCCGAAGACTGAAGAGAACAAAGCCATTTGAACTTGTGTAGTGTTTTGTGTTATGAAAGTAGAGCATTGTGAGCGGGTGAGAGTGTTTAGTTAAGAACACCAGAACTAACTAAAGGATGTCATTGGAATTCATTTGGCTAATATGTATTTAGTATTAAGAGGTATGATGGTTGATGGTTGGTCTTACAGACCAGTTTTAACATGTTAAATTCAATAATAAATAAAAAGCTGAAGAAATTAGTGAATTAGTGTTAGGCGTAATGAATTAATTTTGTTCAAATTATTGAATTCGTATCATAAGAATGAGTTAATTAGTATATTTATTAAAATAATATAACAGTATTTTAATTTTCAAAAAGTGAAGATTTTAAAACTACTGTTAACCGTCTATTAAAAATGACGCGGTTTGATTATTGAAATACAGAAATTAAGAGATCGTCTAGTCGGCCACAAATATCAGCTGGTTCCAGTGTTGCCATGTTTAATGTAACGGCCTTCTACTAGAGCCGCCAGTGGCACTGCACGTAGAGGCAGAATTATCAGAAGCAATATACAGCTAGAATGACTGACAACAACAGGAAGTTCATAACATTATAGCTTTCTCGGACGGAGTTGTCTTAGCTAAAATTATTTCCGTGCTGTTTGGCCGTGGTCCTCTTTTTGTAGATGCAAACGTTTCGACTGTAGTTGCGACAGTCATCTTCAGCGGGTATTCCGTTCTGCGCCCCAAACCGTCGCACTTACATGTATATAGCACGCGGACGCTTATATAAGTGCGACGGTTTGGGATCGCGTCGTCATTTAGTCGCCTGAGGCGCAGAACAGAATACCCGCTGAAGATGACTGTCGCAGCTACAGTCGAAACTTTTGCATCTACAAAAAGAGGACCACGGCCCAACAGCACGAAAAATAATTTTACTATTTTACTAAAAACAACAGAAACTGTTTTGTGAAATCTGAGCCAACTATAGGCTCAACCAATTGCTGCTACAACTAAAATCAAAGAATTGAAGTTCAAAAGTGCTTCCTCAGCCACCATGCTCGCCCTATTCAGCCACGAGTGACTTCTAAGTCTTTCGTAACCTCAAAAGTGACTCGTTGGGAAAAGATTTACTGACGACAATGAAAGTCAGCGGTGCTGTAAATGGCTATATTGATGACCTCAACAATTCGGCTTATCAGTATGGCATAACCGCTTTAGAACATCGTTGAAAAAAGTGTTATAGAGCTAAATAGAGGTTGTGTTGAAAAGTAAATGCAAATTAATCCAGAAAAGTATTGTTTTCCTATCCAGGCCCGGAAATGTTTACCCTACCCTCGTATAAAAAAAAACTCCTTCACGGATCGTGTTCACAGTTTAAAAAAAATTGAGTTCCACATGAAACAAACATAAACATTGTATACGTATAAATGCATGACATTGTATCCATTGAAATTAATCATTAATGCGTTGTGACGCTAAGGTAGCGCGCTCTATGCAATTCAAACTGTGAGCTCGCGGGCGCAATACCCGATCAAATCTGACTTGCAAATCGTAAGGCACACAAACACACATACAACGTCACCAGTCTAATGTCACTCAGACATTCATTTACATAACTATTGCTACTGATTTATTTGGTTTTTGTCTCATTCAATGAGAAAACATTTTAACGTTTTTTTTTCGAAGTAGGGCGTACATAAAGTCAGCTGTTGCATTTTGACCGCCGCCATCAATGGCATCGTTACCACTAACACGGCCATCATTGTTGACGTACCATTTTCATCTTCGTCTTTGTCGTCTTCATTATCATCATCATCATCTTCACTAACAGGAATAAAGTAATTTCCTGTTCAGACCTCTGGTTTTTCGCCGACCTCCATACAAGGGACTGAAACATTGGTTTTGTAATACCGGATCATAAACAAATAATAACTATACTACTTGAACTACATTAAACAGCTTGAACACGTGTAAAACTTGAACTACATTAAACAGCTTGAACACGGGTAAAACTTTGTGAACTACATTAAACAGCTTGAACACGTGTAAAACTTGAACTACATTAAACAGCTTGTACACGTGTAAAACTTTGTGAACTGCATTAAACAGCTTGAACACGTGTAAAACGTGAACTACATTAAACAGCTTGAACACGTGTAAAACGCGAACTACATTAAACAGCTTGAACATGTGTAAAACTTTGTGAAATTCACGAATGTTACTTATTATCATCGTTAAACATAATAGTTATAATTTTGGTCGTGGGATCGATGGATGCGGCACGTGTCAAGGATTGTTATCTTAACCTAACAACAGTTGGCGTATAATGGGACAGTAAGCAGCATGTGAAACAAAAACATCAGATGTGTTGGAGCGCGTAGTTTTTGGAAGGGGTACTGGTGGCGCGGCGAATGTCAAAACAGTTTGTGACGTCTCCCTTGTTAAGATATCACAAACGTCGGGAACCAGTTCAATTTGTGACCTGTTAATTGAACTAGCTGCCGTTGTTAGTAAACCTTAATCACTAACAAATTATAACACTTTATTGATCAGGAATTAAGCAAGGATTGTATAAATTTATTCACTCGTTGGGTGTTAGCAAAAACATCTCTTTATTAACATATTTTACCCTCTCATACTTTACTTTACTTTTAAAACTCAGATTCTAAAAATTTCTGCATTAAATATTTTGAAAATTTACTTCTTATTCTTTTTATATCAAAAACATTCAGCTAGATATTGTTTTCAGTTCCACGGATCCGGACTCAACTTAGTTATGTTTTTATTACAACTTCAACCAAATTATTAGAAGAATAATTTCGGTTGTAAATTTTAATATTAATTTAAATCTAAACATCTTAATGTTTAAAACTACTTCATTAAGATTGCAAACATATATATATTAAACTTTAAATTATCAAAAGTTCTTTACTGTTCTTTTGTTACTGGCCTTGTTGTTTTACAATGAATTTGTGTTACAAATATTATGTTTTGATATCACCTGAATGTAACATGTGTATGCTGTGGGATCCATGATGGTCATCTTCAGTCCTCTTCTAGGGTGTGATCCACGGTTCCTCTTGATGTTCCATGAGGCTGATTGTTTCTGGTAGTCTCTTCCTAGACGACTAGATTTCGGTACTAGAAGTTCATCCGGTTGCTGTTTGTGTTTTCTTCTTTTGGAGTCGGTTGATTACATTTTACTTTTAGTTACAGTTTTTATTTTATCAGCACTAAATTCTGGTAATTAATATTCTTACCATTTACAGCTTGTTAAGAGATGTGTCGGCTAAGTTTCCTTTTTTATTCTATACATGTTTCCTCACGCACTACATTATAATTTTGTTTTGATTATTATTATTATACTACATAGGTCAATTCGAACTCATTATAAACGTGATTAAATATTGTTTAACGGTATACACCTACGTGTATGGTCACAACACAGCAGCTACATCCTTACATCTCGGTGTCTATTGGGCGAGTGAATGCAATGTTTAGCGGCAAGGGGTCAGTAGCTGGCACGGTTTTACGCACTGAGAAAATAGTTCGTTCTTTTAAGTTATAATAATTATTTACTAATTAAGTCGTAATACATTATTTTACCTTTTGGTTACGAATTATGAATTTCTTTAATTATTTTGTACATATTTTATTTAATTAAAGTAATTATTATTATTATCTAAATAACACCGTTCTTAACGTGTTGGTACGGGACAATTTGCACGTTGTTGCATGAATCTAGGCATAGGTAAGGGGTGGATAATACTCTTACTTATATTGAAAGCAAATTTTTTTCTTTGTGCGATTTAAACATTTTTTAAAAATCGTCACAAGTTGTTATTTATTGACGGGATCGATGCTGTGATCGCTGCCACCGTAAAACCTGACAGTAGTAAAGTGATAATCGATTAATATAATATATGTACGTGTGCGCGTGTTCGTGATTTGTTTGCATGGTAATGATGATGTTTTAGAAGAAAAAACATCTGTCGATGTAATGAGGTGTATACTTAAATGATATGCCAGTTAATAGTCTTCTTCTTCTTGTTCTTTTTAGTCTTATATGGCCGGTATATGGACCTACGGCAGAGAAACACTGTTCTCCAAAAAATGAACGGGGTAGTGTTTTCCATTTTCCAAATTCAAGTTAAAAAATTGCCAATTTACCTGTGCAAAGATGACGGCTCAAATCACACAGATATTAAACTATAGTAGTCATTACATAGACAGGCCTTTAAGAGGAAGTGTGTCTGGGCGACAAACATAGAGGTAGATTAAAAGACTCTTGATTGACATTATAAAGAAAACTCTTTTTTATTAATTTAAAAATATTGAAATTTTTTTTTTATAAAAATATTTATAAGCTTTATTTTCACACACACACACACACACACACACACACACACACACACACACACACACACACACACACACACACACACACACACACACACACACACACACACACACACACACACACACACACACACACACACACACACACACACACACACACACACACACACACACACACACACACACACACACACACACACACACACACGCACGCACGCACGCACGCACGCACACACACACACACACACGCACACACACACGCACACACACACACGCACGCA
Organism: Magicicada septendecula; assembly: GCA_034769895.1. Taxonomy (NCBI): domain Eukaryota; kingdom Metazoa; phylum Arthropoda; class Insecta; order Hemiptera; family Cicadidae; genus Magicicada; species Magicicada septendecula. Next base: position 18,074,739 of record CM068368.1, read on the forward strand.
CGCACGCACGCACGCACGCACGCGCACACACAAGGCTTCTTAGAAATAGGCCTATTTTAAGGGAATATAGAATTTGGTTGCAATTTTTCTTTAGTTCTGGAGGAAGGGAATTGATTCCCTGATCCTCTAATAGTTACTCCACTGCTGCCTATATTTTGGTGTGTGAAACTTTGCATTCTGCATCAAAGTTTCACTGCCATAAGGCCTGCTCGCAACACCACTGCTGACAACTTTATAAAATTTCAAACAATATCTTGTTCGACGCTGTGCTTTCAATATTCTTCTGACTGCCCCATGTATGTAACCAAACCTATGCATTCTGTAAACTTCAAGCCAGCCCACCCATTCAGCAGTGGTACCGCAGCGTACACCCGAAACGACTTCGAACCTTCTATCTGGAAAATTAAAAATACAGCATAAGTCTACAAATAAAATAATTAAAACTTTATTACAAAGCAGGTAATATTTTATAACTTCCTGAATCGGTCGGCCTACTACAAGAGAAACGTGAACACACGCGATTAATTAACAATCAGGTTTGCCAACACAGTGGGTGGGAGGGACAAAGCAAACATGTCGTATGTTTTAAAACGGTATCGCGTGTGTTTGTTTTGTTGTGTTAGCGAAATGCTCGCGTTGTTGTCCGGTCGTAAATCAGCTGTTTGTTACACTACTACTGTTAGTCTGGAAATTGTACAGTATAAGTTGGCTAAAATAATTGATTGTAAACAGTTGAATATTAGGGAAAAAAGAGAAAGAAACGGTGAGAAAGTTTGAAAGAACGTGTTTGTGGTCCGGTTAAGGAAGATGATGAATGGGGAGTAAGAAGTAACCAGGAGATAGATGAGCTATAGAAGCATGAGGAGATCGTTAAGATTTGTAAAGGCTCAACGAATACAAATCTTACGCGAGGCGGTAAAGTACGTGAGAGGATGCGCTAAGACCGGCTGCACATTGGAGCGACATTTTGTTTCGCGACAGAACCATTTCAATTAAATGTGCGTAGCACAACGTCGCAGGTGTCTCTACTGCCATTAGGATCTATAAAGGGCCACACACTGGCTCGACATTGTCTAGAGGCGTAGCGAGACCCCCTCACGACTCCTTCAATTTATGTGTTGCAACAAAACAGCTCACGACGTTTTGAACCGTGCATGCGCTGGATTCTAACAACACAAGGCGGGGAGCTTATATTACACTTACTTAGTCCATGCCTGTCATATTTTGATGCCTGTCACGAACCCACGAACGGCACACTTTCACAGGTCGAAAACAGCTGACGATAAATTGTTTTCTCATAAACATCACTTTGCAACACGAAGCGTCGAAACGGTTCTGTCGTGAAACAAAATGTCGCTTGAGTGTGCGTCCGGCCTAAGATGGCAACGGATAGAAGACGTTGGAGAAGACTGGTGTTGAAGGCCAGAGCTCACGTTGCCCTGTTTTGCTAATAATAATAAGAAGTTATTAAATATATAAATAAACGTGTGCGTATACGCGCGCGCGCGCTCTGATGTTTTGCGCAGCACGGTATATTGGTGTTGTTATTCTACCTTGACGTTACGTCAATCTAATCTAATTTCAATATCTAACAAACCTATTGTTTCGAATTGTAAGTGTTTATTGTACGTTTGTGCGATCTACAATTGTTATATTAATAAAGAAGTAGTTGTAGGGCCAGAATGGCTATATGCAAGTGAATGTCTAGCATTGAATTATAATTTAGACAAACTAGAAATATTGGAAAGACGAATTATTAGGAAAGTATCAGGCCCACGAAAAAACTTTAGAAGCTTGGAAATTAAGTAAGAAGTAATGATGAAATATATCAAAGTATGGAAAATATAACAGAAGCAGTGAGAAAATAAGACTATTATTTTTTGTACATTTATATAGAATAGGGTAACAAAACAGATCTTCAAATATCTGTGGGGAAAGAAATCAACATCAAGTTGGATTAAACAAGTTCAAAAGGATTTAGAAAAAATAATATAAACACAGAAGAAGCAATTAAAATAGACGTTTTTCGGGCAAAAGTGTTAAAAATGGAAGAAGTCCAGGGCAGAAGAGAGAAAAACGCAGGTTCAAAGTGGACTGAAGACAGGAAGAAGAGGCATAATGAAAAGATAAACGAATATTGGAGAAAAAGAAAAGAACAAGCAATAAAGAATCGAAATTGGCATGTTGTCCTCAGATCGCCTATATAAAAAAAGAAATAGTAGATTAATGGAGATGTTTGTAATTTTTCCATATTTAAAAATAACTAATATAATTTACGTCGAAATTTGTAAATGTATTTCGTTAAAGTAACGAGTGAATTCTGCGGCTCAGAGAGCATGCTAGGTTTGTTATCTTAAAATTGTTAACAAGACCTCATTTATTGAAATCCGTAAAAAAATGTTAAGCTAACTGTAAATAGAAACATAAACATGCGATTTACAACAATCATGCTGGGATATGTTGCGTGTCGGGCTTGGTGTGTGAGGCAGCTTGCCTGTGACGTGTTGTTGTTCATGTTGTGTAAATCACGATTGTTGGCTACAAAAATGCCGTTTGTTTGTTATAATATCACACACTGCGCCTGCAGCAGATAAGTTGGGGATAAAACAGTTGTTACGAGTTTTCATGTTAAGTAATTATTATCGTTTTATGATACGCGTGTGAATACATAAAAAATAAATGTTCATATTGTCAAGAAGGTTGCACGGATCGCTGTGTATTACAGTGGAAACAGACTAACTGACACCAGATGAAGTCAATAATTCTTCTTCTACTTCTATGGCGTCACAGTTCGAAGTGGAGCCTTAGCCTCCATAATCATCCGCTTCCATTTTTCTCTGTCCTTGGCGATCGATATCCATCGTTTTATTTTAATTAAATTATCAGCATCCCTCGTCACTGCGTCAATTCAGGGTGTCTTGGGTCTTCCGACAGGCCTTCTACCCTCGATTTGACTAAACAGAACCTTCCTAGGTATTTTGTTGCCTACCATCCTAACGGTGTGTCCTGCCCATTGCAATGTATGCAGTCGGATGGTGGTGGCCAGATCGTTGTCTTTATACAGCTTGTATAGCTCCTCATTGTGACGCATTCTCTATATCCCATTGACTTGGATTAGTCCATATATTCTCCTTAGAATTTTTCTTTCAAAAGTATTGACTATGTTAGCAGCTTGTTTGTTCAGAGACCAAGTCTCGCTGCCATATGTTAGCATAATAGGTCTAATCATAATTTATATAATGTGACCTAGGACTAATGGTGGATATTCCTTGTCTTGAATATAGATGTCAACGAAGCATATGCTCTATTTACGGCCTGTATCCTTTTCCTTATTTCGTTTATTTCCTCATTATCTTCTGCCATCCAATATCCCAAATATTTAGATTAACTATTTCTAGGTTCAGTGGTTCGATATCAAACTGTTCAGGTTTCCTGGTTTCCAATAATTAGAGTAACTTTAATTACAAATAGAGCTAAAGTTGGCTCGGGAATATCACTTCAGCGAAATTTTCATGTGAACGCGTTGCTTTATGCAGGTGACATGGTAATGATACAGAAAACAGAAGACCAGTTACTGCTGCCAATATTTAAGTTCAGCAGCATCATACAAGTATATGGGATACAGATCTCTGCTACAAAATCTAAAACGATGGCATTTCAGGGCAGGTATCCTCTGAGAACTAAGATCGTCCTGACTAATCAGATTTTGGATCATGTTAGTCATTTTAATTATCTGAGTTGTAACATCTCGTATGGAACTGATATTGATTGGGATAGTAAGCTAACAAAATTTTGACGCAAGTGAGGAGCGATTCATAGGTACTGAAAAATAAAACACGGAAGGATAGCCGAATGAAATTTTATAAAACTGTGGGTGTCCCTGTGTCACGTTCCTGTGTGCTAGTGACACAAGGACTCTTGGTAAAAGGGACGCGCAGAGAGGATTCGGGCAGCCAAAATGAAATTTCTAAGAGGGGCGCAAGGTTGTTGTCTCTTGGATTGGAAAACGAACAAGGATATTAGATGCGATTTAAACATTGTATCATTGTACCAGAAGATTGAAGACACAGAAGTAGATGGTGTGAACAAGTGAACATGAACGAGAGGCGTGAAGGTGCGAAGAAGAAAAAGAGAAGGAGAGGAAGAAGAAGAAGAAGAAGAAGAAGAAGAAGAAGAAGAAAAAGAAAAAGAAAAAGGAAAAGAAGAAAAAAGAAGAAGAAGTGGAGGAGGGGAAGGAGAAGAAGTGGAGGAGGGGAAGGAGAAGAAGGAAGAGAAAGAAGAAGGTGAAGGTGAAGAGGAAGAAGAAGAAAAAGAGAAGGAGGAGGAGAAGAAGAAGAAGGAGAAGAAGGAGGAGGAGGAGGAGGAGGAGGAGGAGGAGGAGGAGGAGGAGGAGGAGGAGAAGAAGAAGCAGAAGAAGAAGAAGAAGAAGAAGAAGAAGAAGAAGAAGAAGAAGAAGAAGAAGAAGAAGAAGAAGAAGAACAACAACAACAACAACAACAACAAGAATATGTTTGAGGTAATTATTATTTTAAAGCAGAAGACAACGCCGATTTCGGAAACTATTGGAAACTACCTCGTATAGTATATCAGTAAATATGCGACCGTTTTCGTTCTCTAATGTCCAGCACAAATTCACTGCACTAAACATGGCTGTGCACATAACAAAATTGTTCAAGTATTCAATGTTTTCTGTGCTCAATCAAGTGTAACAAAAGTGAGAAATTGGCAATACTGTAGTTAGTTTGTAAGATTAACGAGACGCAACTCAAACGGAACCAAGTTAGACGTTTGCTTAACCCGGATTGTTAGCCTTAGCCGATTAAAATCTTATCTTTTTGTCAAGTTTTTAGTATTACCTGTTTTTATCGTTTCATTGAAACATATTAATTACATGTAAGTTTATTTAGATTAATTACATTATTTAGATTATATATTGTTTCGTAACGCTCTCGAAAAGTTGTTCTACACCATTCTCGGCTAGCCTCGCAGGTGCAGCTTCTTTGTCAAAGCCGTGCAGTCAAGTAGCACTCTATACTGTTCTAGTACTTGTATCTACCCAAATTATGCTGGGACGCCGCCAAAAGAATGGAAAATTATTCTAGATATATATATAATTTCTACTTCAGAAGTGTGTATATATATATATATATATATATATATATATATTATAACGATTCATATATTCGACCTATCAGATCGTTATATGAAAGTGTCAAACTGTGCTAGTCTAGCGGCGTAAGCAAGAGAGAGAGGGAATAATCGCAGCCATCTCTGTCTAACATCGCCACTGCTACTACTGATGCGGGCACAGACATGAAATTTTATTCAATTAATTTTATTTATTAAAACTGCAATATCTTCATAACTAATAAACATACGGCAATTCTTAAACCTGCATAGTGTTCAGCAATTAAAACTCTATAAGTAGCCAAAATATCAACTAATATAATTAACATTTAAAGAAGTTATACAGAAGAAGAACGCCAAGAGATATAACTAGAGAATTAGGGTAGGTACGAATTAGGTGTTTTCACACACTTACAGAAAAAGACCAAAGCAATAATATTCTGTGGTCGGATCTTTGAAATCACGTTTGCAAATACCTGTAATCAAACGATTTGCAAACAGAGGAAGTATGAAATTAGCCAGTAATTCTCTACCACCTCAAACTTGTTAAGGAGCGTTTGACCGACTTTTTCGATATTGTTTCAAGTGGAAAACGCATGATTTATTTGGAACAACCAATCAGAATCCTGTATTTAGAGGAGACGCCAACTCAGAATGAGGGAATTGAGCACTCTTCGTTCGCGCATTAAATAAGCAAGACGTGTGTTAAATACGAGCTAAATTGCACAAACAACGCAAAGTATTTATTTCAATAACAGTTCGCGAAGTGGTCCGCAGTAGTAGTAGAACTAGTAAGGTTCAATAAATAAGCTCGCTGCGTAATAACAAATTAATTAATTAATAAATAATTAAGTAACAGTGAAGTGACCTGTGCACCAGAGTAGCTACAGCATCTGTAATTGTCCAGGATCATCAGTCAACGTTATTGGTCAACATCATTTCTTCTGAGCCGAACCATCAAAAGGAGTATCTCTACTGATTACTATCTACGGTCGACGCATCAATCAGATAAGAAATATATTCATTGATCAATGAACATAAATAACAAACTAAATAATTAAATCAATAAACATTTTAAAAAAAGACACTATATAAATTTAAATTTTGTTTTTAATTATTAAGATTAGATATAAAGTAATATAGGAGTGTTGAATGGAGAGTGAGGTGTAGTATTGAACGTGCAAATTATTGCAGACCCGTTCTTTAGCACTGGTTTGGGAGATATAAAATCCCTAAATAAACCAGATAAGAGCAATTGGTCGTTTGGACGTTTTAATCTTCACTTTTCAAGCACACTCATTAAACAATAAGATTTAGTTAAGCAATAAGTCATTAACTTAGCTTTTAAAGAAAGTAATACAATAACAGAATCGTTAATTAAACAAACTTCAACAAATTTTAAGAGTTATTTGTAACGATTCCCCTTAAATTCCACACTCACTGAACGAATCCTGAGATAGTGTGTCTCTGTGCTCTGAGCTAAGCTGAATCCGTGTCATTTGTATCTGGGATTTGTTCTGGCCGCCCAGATAAAGAAAAAGTCACGGGTAAGTAAGATTTGTTCTATCATTATATATATAGAAAGTAGATTGATAGATAACAAGGTCGTTATAATATATATATATATATATATATATATATATATATATATATTGTAACCAAACGAAGTCGTACGTTTTCTTACTTTCTCTCGTTGACGATGAAGATCGCGAACGCGCTAATAACCAGTACCGAATCCTTTCCCGTCCTTCTCCTTACCTGTCCTTAATTGATGTACTTACTTCCCGATAGGCGCCAAATTGTTTTACCAAAAACAATTAAAAGTTTCGATCGGTGTCGCTTTCTGTGCGATAAATCCAATTTACTCACCCGGACTGGCGGGAATTCAAATCTCGCGTAGCGCCCGTCGTGTTGCCAACCTGGATTCTGGTAAAGAATTTTCTTCACTCTTACAGTACACAAATATTACAATATATATTAAATAAAACAGAGGACGATTATTAATGTTCAGTACTAATTTATTAGTGTCCATGTTCGCTAATATTTTATCATTTAAATACAAAATATGTTATTATAAAAAGGTTTGCTCCGGCTATTAACAAATTATACCTCAGGGGTTGGCTATGTTGACTGAACAGTTTAACGAAACCAGCATGGACGCTGACAAAAATTATTTATACAATTCATTCAGTCAGTGAGTCCTTTTGATTACGAAAAATTAAACAAGATGTTATTAAAGTACACAACCTTACATCAATGTTACTTAAATACTATAAATGTTTACATACAATTCGGTTCTTAGTGTTTAAAAAGTGTGTCAACCTTTTTGGTCTCGCACATAGGTTAAGTTATAAGTTACATACAGTTTTAATAAATGTTTTCGATTAATCCTTGAAAGAAATTAATATACCAAGTTCGGAGTGAGAGTTATTGTGTTGTGAAAAAGTTAACTAGTTTAGTTCGCAATTACTGATAATTCATTTATACTTAACAAAACCTTGTCATTTCTTGTGAAGAGTCACAGGTATTTCTTCCAGATTGTGTTGATATATTAATTAATTCTTCATCATTTGGTTTTCCTCCTTTTTATGATTTCGATTTTAATTATTCAATGTTTTATTAATTTGTATTATTGAAATTTGTTTTCCAGTTTCTTCATATGTTTAATGGATCTAGGTTCAACTTCTTGAGTTCATATTATTTTAACCTTGACTGCATTTCACTCTTTTTTAACTTTAATTGAGTCGAATTTAGTTTGACATCTGTCTCTCTTGATCGTTAATAATGGACTCCTCGTTTTATATCGGTTTTCTATATAATAACGTTTCGTTGTTATAGTAACCATCTCATACCTTATTGGTGGTAAATATTTGTACCTATTGTTATAAATCCTAGGTTTTGGTTCAAAATGAATACATATTTTATAATTGCTATTATTCCTTGGTGTTATTCCCAATGTGTGAGATATTAACATAAATGTCTTTATTTTCTTTCAAGATTAATTTGGTATCCCACAAAGCTGGGCTTGGTCATGTATTAATATTTTGACAAATTTGTTAATCTTATGTTATTACATATTTCACTTAATTTTTCTGTTTAGTCTTTTTCTGACATACTATTATGGTTAGCTAATTGAAATAAATAAGTTACTTGGTCTTAATTTTCAAATACAATGGTTAATTGCTTACAATTGTTTTTTATGAATTTTGACAGTTAGGTATTTTATAGGCCTAAGCTGTAAATGTCTAGAATTTCTTATTTTACACACTTTAAACATTATTTATTACTTTCATATGTTCTGCTTACTGTCACTTAGTACTTATTTACTTTTGAATTACTTATGGCTGTTTTACAATAAATGAATATTATTATAATTTCACAAAATCATTCCTTGTCTAATATTCTTTTTTCTATCTTTACAATGATGAGTACTATTGGAAATGTTAAATGTATACACTTGCTTGCTTATACCGACTACTATCTCTTACACACTTTTTTATCACTTAATCCTACTATGAGAACATATAACATAAAAATAGGTTTATGGTCTGTTCATAATCCAGCCATATTGCTTCTTATAAAACACAACTCTTTTAAATAAACTAATAACTATTTTGTGGCTTAATGGCTAACATAATGAAACTGGTTGTCTATCAACATTTTTATTATTGTTTCTGTTTTCTTAACATTGTTCTTTTCTTTTATTAAGATTATGAACTGTTTATCTTAATTCCTTCTTATTCTCTTTATCACTTTCACTACTTATTCTTATCACTTCCTACCTAACTCTCACTATTGGTTTATATTACTTTTTACAACATAATTGTCAAGTCAGTTTTTTATCATTTTATGTTTACTTTTTATCTCTCAATAAGGTTATTACAAACACTCCTAATATACTAACAATTTGTTTACTTTTTTATTATTGGTAGTGTACTTCCTTTTATATAGGTAACTTAAATTATACTCGTTACTAAGTTTGATCTACTATTTGTGTTTTTTCTATTAGTTCACGTTTGTTTATTTTATAGACTTTATCTGGCCAATCACTGGGGTTGGGTCATAGTCATTTGTCTGTCAGTCTAGTCCATTTACTTATTTATTATTAAGTGATTACCTCTATGCGGTCCGCCGTGTGACTTCTCAAGCTTATTACGTTACGCGTTTCAAGGCGTATGCCTCATCATCAGACGTTTAAAACCAAAAACACATATCACACAAAACTGCGTTTGTCAAAAAATAAATAAAATTGCAGAAACAAGCATATTATGTGCACGTGATGTAGGGTGCGCACCCGTTCAAGTGTTGTCTGCTACTGATTGGAATTCGTTGAGCAGTCTCAAAGCAGTATCATACAGGCGGTTAGATACAAAGTTCAATTGTTCATTCAGAACACAATCACGACTGCTATCATTATTATATGCATTATAAATTTCCAGCTCCTCCAAGGCATTCATAAAACGGCCCTTGTTGCATATATGCAAAGGCATTAGCTTGGACTTAAAATCTGTATAATTGTGATTGTGTTGGGTCAGATGACGAGTGTAATTAGATTTTATATCATTGTAATTGTGTCTTTTTTGGTAAGTGTTCACGGAAGCGTTTACATAAAAGTGACTTGGATACCATACGTAACATGAATTATTTATTATTGTTTGTCTATTAGTTTTCGTTTCTTTCTCTCAATACTATTTTATATTTTTGATCATTATTATTTTTTTAATTAGTTTACTTTTCTTGAGCTATATAATATTTGTGGACCCCCTATAGGGTCTGAGTTCTGCAACGTTATTATATATAATGTTATATTTTTGATAATGACAGTAATTTAAAACTGTTGAAATTGTAAAAAACACAAAAAATATTGAGGTTGGCCCCTGTTTGACGCCTAGAGAAATTGGATCTCCCTAGGTCTGATTTCTCTAGGCGTCTAACGGGTATGGCCCCAACCTCAGTGCTGCTCTAGTGGCAAATTGCCTTCCTGTTCTCCGGAAACGTTCCCTTGAACTAGTTTCGAAAAAAATTATTGTTTTGAAAAATATGAAATTTTATTTATTATTATTTTGAATTATAAGAATAATGCAAGTGAATATGAAACAACAAGTGAGTTTAAAGAGATTCCAAATATTAATTTGGAATGCATTCCAATCTTAAATGAATCAGTTCTGTAAGTTGTAGGCCTATGTCACCGCAGAAACAGATGTGTAACACATTTTGTATCTATGATGATGCAGAATTAATCTGTACAACGTGCATAAGGACAAATATAATAAATACATTTACACAAGTCACCAGTTGTTATGGTATGAACTGTAAATATTATTTTAGCATCTCGTTTAGTCCAACAGAGAGAGTAGGTGGGTGGGTTACGAACTAAGAACAAGTATAGTAAAACATATACGGAACGTGTGGTCACGACAAAGGCATGCCGCCGCGGCTCCGACACGCGACACCATTTACATTGTACAATATGTTTCCTCCACCCCGCCCACTGACGCCGCCAACGTTGATTGTTAATTAATTGCATATTCATGTTTCTACTGTGATAACGTTGAATTATTACTTTTTTATTTCTTGCCAAGAGTAAATTGCCCGCATTCTTAGACGCGGTTCACATTTAACACGGAATGACCGCATGTTCAATCATATGTACTTGAAAAAATTTTCTTCTTCTTTCTCGTGTTATTGTGGTTATCAACCTTCTTCTACCTCCTTTTTTTCCCTTCCATGGAACTAATGCCTAGCGACCTGTTCTGATTTCTATAATGCCAGTGCTTCCTATATCTACAGACATATTTCTCTATTGTTCTTGTTCTTGTTGTTCTTCTTTTTCTCTCTCTTGTTGTTGTTGTTGTTGTTGTTGTTCTTCTTCTTCTTCTTCTCCTTCACCTTCTTCTTCTTTTTCCTACACTGGCGCTGCAGCCCCAAGTGGACCTTGTTATCCGCAACAACTTTATTCCACACCACTCTACCATCGCCAATTCCTTCCAGCTTCTTATATCCATTATAGCAAGGTCTCGAGTTACGTCGTCAAATTTTATAATACTTGCACTCGACAAAAGTATATACAAAAAAAATCTTACGTTTAAAGATAAAGACACAAGTCTTGTAAAATAAAATGAAACAGTTTTCAGAAAAAGATTGGTTTAACATTGTGACGTAATCTAAAATGACAGATAAAAGTTGTAAAAAGTTGAAAAGTTTCGAGTCTTGAGAGTTAATTAAATAATTACTTTTAATGTTAATAAGCTACCAAAAACGTTAGGTAGAGAGAGACTCGTACCCACGGGTTTCTTTTCACTTACAGTTTGTCAAAGTTTTAACTGGTGTTGTGATGACAGTTAGTCTGTCCTCGCGTTCGACGCCTACAGCAAGTTGTTTAAAATAACCTTCAATTTAGAAGAAAAGTAAAGGGATATTACTTCTAGCTGACAAACAAGATGTAAAACATTTTACTAATTTTTGAATTTACAGTTTCACTACACGTTATGATTTAAATAGTAACAGAACGCATTTATCAATTTTTTGAACAGGTCCAGAAGATCAGAGGTAATAACAATGTGTTTAAGTAGTTAGATAATCATGTTTACCACTATATATTTGTCTGCTTTACATCTGTTATTTTACAAAAAAAAAAGTAGTAGACCAATTGAGGTTTTCTATATTATCAAATATTGAAAGTTTTCTAAGAATGAATGTATTTCATTCAAAATGATTAGCAAATTCTATAGCTCAAGAAGGTTAGTTATTAGTACTAAATTGCATTTTTGAAATATTTAATTATAAATATATCATTACTGACTCGGAAGACTAATTTGTTTTATTGGTAAAATGTAAAACATTTACCTTGTAACCTGAATTAATTTTCGCTCATTACAGGCTTCGTCAGAGCAAGGCTAGTTAAGGCTACAACCTAAAGGTTTTATATTTACCAATAAAAAAAAATTAGTGTTCCTAGTCAGTAGTGATATATTTATAATTAGTTAATCAACGAACACGTCATTGACAACAAAATCCAGTAATTGAAATATTTGTTCTAGTAAAGGGACAATATTTTTTAAAATTAAAAATATACAATTATTATTATGTGAATCGCTGGCTAAGTAGACTTATAGATTTACGATTTTAAGTAAAAGTCTTGACGTTGATTAAATCAACATTTTGAACGGGTTTTAGTTCAGTCTACACAAAATTTTGTATAGTCAGGATATTAAATTTTATAATAGGAAATAGGGCATACTATGTCAACAGCAGACAATTGATAAGCAAACTCATTAGTCGCAACACAAAAATAAAAATATACAAGACACTTATGAGAGCGGTTGTTACTTATGGTGGCTAGACATGGAGATGACAAAAAAAGGAACAAGTAACACTAAGAAGAAAGAAAGCAAGAATGTAATACGTGTTTACGGACTGGTTAAAGAAGATGACGAATGGATAATAAGAAATAACCAGGGGGTAGGAAAACTATTGACTCATGAGGACATTGTAAGATTGGTAAAGGGTCAACGAATACAATGGCTAGGTCGCCTAGAACGGATGGATGATCAGCGTATGCCAAAGAAAATCCTGAGGGTGCAAGTCTATAAAAACAGAAAGGGAAGCCGACCTATGATAAGATGGTTGGATGATGCGCTAGAAGATCTCAGAATAATGGATGTGAGGGGTTACACTGAGATGGCAATGTTTGGAGAAGATTGGTGATAGAAGCCAAAGCTCGTGTTGGGCTCTAGTGCTGAAGAAGAAGGAGTTTTATATGAACAAAGTAAATTGTAAATTACCTTAGCTGTTCCTAGGTTTGATTGCTGACACATGTAAATTTTATTCTCTAATATGAACAACAACAAGATTAAAGTGAGTAAGTTGTGACTGTACTATGTATATTCTCTATTACAGTGGTCCCCAACCGGTATAAGGGATCTAAGGAGGTACGCAAGAAGACCTAGCTAGAAAAAAGTATTTACTTAAAAAATAAATAAATACAAATTTATGTTCAAAACAACAATAAATTGTCATAGGACATGATTTAAAACACTTACCCTTATAAAAACACAACCTAAACACTGTAATATTTCATTAGATTATTCATTAAGCTTTAAGCTGCGGTGGGACTCGAAATGAACGTGGAAGACCAACGTGGTACGAGGGTCTTGAAAGGTTGGGAACGACTGATATATTATATAGACTATTAAATTATTTACTATATTTGATTATAGGCCTTGTTGAATTAACTGCGACCTGGTATAATTAGGGACGTGAATACTTACTGCTTTGGGTTTAATTTTATTCCACTATATAACAATAAGCTAGCCACTTAATATTATATGCATTTATAGTTTTGAGTTAAATTAAATCACCACTAAGCGTCCAGCTACACAACAATGGGCCAACAATGCAAGTGCGACTACGCGGTAGTCGCGTGATATGTTTGTTACAAAAATTCTGTAACAGGGCACCGTCGTTACTATGTGTATTACACAACTTTAATTGAACGTAAACTGTGTGTGTATAATGTCTGCACTTAATGGCGACATAGATAGTAGCATGTGTGACGCTACTGCCAACTATAACGGTAACAATAAATTTATCGTACTGTTAAATTGTATCTTTTTACTGAACTTTACTAATGCTATATACGTATAGAATGTTACCAGAACATGTTGTCAAACTTGGGGAAATGATTATATTTGATAAACTGAAGGAAAATATATAATAAATATATATATCGAAAATTTCTAAGGCTATCACGACCGACGTCATAATTATAGAAATTGAGACCCGGGCTGTAAGACCGTGGCCTACTATAATTACCATTAGACGTTTTAACCTCACTACTGGAGGCCATCTTCAGTGAAGACGGTTTTTAAACAACTGACAACGTTTTTTCGTAAAGATGTGATTGAAACAACTAACGGTTTTGAAACCACAATACTGTGGTAAAAGCTTAGTAGTGTGGTTGCCTTTCACCGACGGACGTTTGCCATAGAAAAAAAATCTACAGACAGACAGACAGACAGACAGACAGACAGACAGACAGACAGACAGACACACACACAGACACTTTTCGGAAAACGACTTTTTTTCATGTTTTGAGTGTAGTAGAATCAGAATCTGCAATAATCTCGAACACGATTTTTTTTGCCATCACCATACTTCCATTCCTTAAGGAATATGGAAGTAATAGTGGTGTGAAATTGTGACAGGCGTTAAGTAGGCAATATAGCTACAGTACTACGTTCATGTTGCATATGACCGCAGTGTCACAATATTTTGTGTAAAGTTGTCCAGCTAGATTGCTTCTAGCGGTGGAGGATCCGAGTTAATTCTGCAAAATCCACTCAAATAACCTTCACCATGAAACGTAGCTCTTGTCCACAGGTCATCATAAACGATGCCCCCATACCTATAAAATCAGAAGTTAAATATCTGGGGCTGCATTTGGACGACAAATTAACATGGAAAGCCAACATTCAGGCTAAGAAACAACAACTCAAAAGCCAGGCAAATGTACTGGCTCATAGGTAAAAAATCTCAACTATCTCTCGCAAACAAAGTCATCATATATAAAGCTGTGCTCAGACCAATCTGGACTTACGGTATAGAATTGTGGGGCTGCTCTAAACCTTCCAACACAAAGACTCTGCAGACAGTTCAGTCAAAAATCTTGCGTTGCATAACGAATGCTCCCTGGTTCATCTCTAATTATACTCTTCACAAAGACCTCAACATTCCGTACATTTCTGATGTCATCAAGATGCACGCCGCTAAGTACAGGAACCGCAACATAGGACACAGCAATAACCTGATCAACGAGCTCCTCAATCCATCACTGGATGGAAGAAGGCTGAAGAGACAGTGGCCAGATGACCTGACCCGGTGAACGTGGTAATCATCGCTGGATGGTTCCCACCTCAAGTGACGACGTATACATCACTTTTACTTATTACTCTGTGAAATGAGTAGATTGTAAAACTGCATTATAAACTAAATAAAAAAAAGTTGTCTAGCTGTGCGATCCCTTTGTGTGGAAACGTAGATAAAGCGCCGACTCCTCCTCCTACAGCCAACCTTCTAAAGTTGCTTGAAACACCACGACTCCCCTGTCACTACAATCTGGTGTCGCCATCAATATGCTTTTGCGAAATATCTTGTAAACATTTTACTTATATTGTCTATTTAATACTCTACTACGAAATTTCGCTGCTGATACGTGATTATTGGTCTAACTCTATATCAGAATGAATACAATAAGTAACCCCAAACACTTGTTCATCTGTTCTAGAATTCGATGTCTAATCGTTATTTTCGTTTCATTGACACCTTGGCTCGAAATGCCATTACCTACCTTTGTTTTCATAGTGGAGACTTCCATATTGTATTGTTTGCAAATCTGATGAAACTTAAAAACAGATTTTCAAAGCAGATTCTATTCTTCAAAGTGCAAGCAAGTTGTCAGTAAACAACAGCACATTCAAATATCTGTCCCACCCTCCTCTACCAGGGAGACCAAAACTCGTCTGTACGGTTACCATACTTTAGCGGGAGGGCCCTTGGTTTTGTGCGCAGGAGACTCGCTCTCATTCTTTTCCTCTCTCTAAGATAAGATTTGTTAGCTTTTTAAAATGCTGGACGTTTCTTAGTATTTGCAGCGTTTACCTATCGGCATCAGTGAACACCCGATGATTCTAAGTCACTCCAAAAATTAAGAAATTAGAATGCAAATAAAAGACTCTCTCCAGCTCTTGAATACTCTAATAGCATCGGGGTCGGAAAAGAAAAGAACAAGAGTCAGCCAAGGGTGACTTGACAGGGAAGATTAAAGAAAGGGAATCTGACACAACAGGATCGATTGACAAAAGCGGAGCTGAGATATAAAGCTACTGGTATGTAAAAATAGTGGATCGTCCGAGGATGAGATCGGTTTATACAACCAATTCCTGTTAGTGAAGGACCAGACGAAGAAGAAGAAGAAGGAGGAAGAGAAGGAGGAAGGGAAGGAGTAGGAGAGGAGGAGGAGGAGAGGGGAAGAGGGGGAAGAAGAGGAGAATGAGCAGGAGGAGGAAGAGAGGAAGAAGAAGATGAAGTGAAACAGAGGGAAAGAAGAAATAGAAAAAGCACCAGCATTGGATATGGGAATGTAAAGCGAACGGAATGTAAAATAATCGCCAGAAATGACTGTAGCATGCTAAAGTAATGAAAGACGAAGATGAGATAAGTGTAGAAGAAGTTGACAAGAAAGGATAAACAACGCTACGACAGCTCAAAAATTAACAGACGAGGTTATATTTAATAGGTAAAATGTAAGATGGGAAACTTGAAAATTGCACCCTTTGTTTGTAAACCGGAAAAACCTTTAAGTGGTTTTCAAGAAGATATTTTATCTATACTTCAGGTTATAAAGTCACATATTCTGTAAACGTAATTGATGTGCGCGCGTCTTTGGAGTGGCATTAGATTGGCTATCAATTTGTCGATAATAATGGCCGTGGCCGAGGTTCAACAACAACCAGAGCCGATTGCACAAGTGAAATTAATTACACGGTATTACTGCGTTTGACAACAGCAGCAGCAGCAGCAGCGCTATCTATGGAATGCCACCTGTATTGATTCTATTGCAGAGAGACGATTCCGCGATCGGTTACCTAATAATTGCTGCAAATTCCATGAGACATTTTCAATCGATTCCGCGTAATATTGAATTATTATTGGTACATAATATTGAATTAGTATCAAATAACTTCCTTTTCTGTTGATAATCGTCATTATCGATTTTAACTTATTTTTGAAGATTTCTGAAATGATTGATACATTAATACGTAAACATAGAAGCAGACTAAATATAAACGTTAAAACAGAGAAAAATAAATCCACTTTCATTCCGCTACATACACTAACGTGCTTCCTAATATTATATTAAATGAGTTTGAAATCTTAATTGCTCAGGTGTGTACATGTTACAATGCAATGATTGTGATATGTTGTATATTGGACAAACTGGTAAAAGATTCATCATTATCATCATCATCATCTTTACCACACGGCATACTCAAGGTGCTACCTGTTCCGCCTTCAAAAATCCTCCAGATATCTCTTCCTGGGTCTTCCCACACATTTGTGTACTATAGCTTTATGTTTCCAGACTTGTTGGACCAGTCTGGAATTTGACATTTTTCTAAGTGTTCTTCCCACCGTTGTTTGTAATCTTTTAATTTTCATTCAAGTTATAAACTTGCAAGTCTCCTCTTACGGCCGTCATTTCGTATACGGTCAAGTTTAGAACACCTTTCAACTCCTCTTAATAATGTCATTTCACCTGTATTTTACTCTGTTGTTTCTTGGTTGTTATTCATAATTCACGCCCATAGTACAACACAGGGACTGCTATAATTCTGTAAAACTTTAATTTTTATCTCAATGTACCTTGTTTCTAGAAACATGGTTGCTGTCCCACAGATCGTCTGGAACTTACCCAACTTAACATCAATATCATAGATCCTGTCATAGCCAGTATTACTTCCCAAAATAGAAAATTGATAGATAGATGTTGCATTGCATTTGACAAATAAAAATTATAGTTACACCGAATGAAAATTACAATAATTTACCGAAACAATATCAAATAACGCACACTGAATCAGAGGTTTACAACTCTTATCGCTTCGATTTGCTCGCTGTTGGCTATGCAGTTGATCGCTTCTAAAACGCCTCTTTTACACTCTGCCTTTATAGGGTAGTACGTGAAAAATTAACCTGTATGCCGGTAAGATAATCTAACTTTGTGCGGAAGGCGCAAAACGGGGCTGAAACGGGGTAGTAGAGCATTGGGTAATTGCGTGCAAACGTCGCCAATCTCGTCAACGTAGCAATATGAAAAGCGCGCGCGCGCGTGTGTGTGAATAGTCTTTATACGTCATGTTCTAACGAATTTCTAAACGCGACATCAACTTAAGCTCAACTTAACTCTGCTACTTTAACGATCCTCGTTTGCCTTCAAATTTCTTATACCAAAAACAGTATCGTAAAATCCTGACAACTGTGATACAAAAAGCGCCAGTTAGCTATAAAAATACAAAAATAATGCAAATGTAAAAACTTTTGACTCATTAAGAAATAGAATATGTGTTCATTTCACAATTCTATAAAATTTCGATTTATTACTTTTAGACCGAATATTAATAATAATTTCTTCTTATTTTTTTTATTGATCTGCTAGTCAACAGCAACTCTCGTGTTATGCGACGTGTTTCGAGAATATAATTTATTTAGTTCATACTATCACATACATAACAATGGTAAACTGTAGGTGATGCAAAAGTCGGACGAGACATTTTGCTAAAAGATAAGTTCTGTGCGTAGTCACCAGTGAAAGAAAACGTAACGAATCGTTCATCAGAAACGGTGAAGAAAGTTGATATAAAGTACTGGGAAAGCACTTATGGAGATGCGGTGTTAATGATAAAACCCGTGACGTCAAACTAACAAAGTAACGAGACTCTAGTCATTGTAGTGGTTTACTTTCTTTGTGTTTGCTGTTTTCCATTTGCACACAAATGTGTGGGTAGAGCAAGGAAGAGATATCTGGAGGATTTTTTAAGGCAGAACGTATGCTGTATTGTAAAGATGATGATGATGATGATGATGATAATGATGAATTTTTTACCAGTTTGTCCAATATAGAACATATCACAATCATTGCATTGTAACATGCACACATCTGAGCAATTAAGATTTCAAACTCATTTAATATAATATTAGGAAGCACGTTAGTGTATGTAGCGGAATGAAAGTGGATTTATTTTTCTCTGTTTTAACGTTTATATTTAGTCTGCTTCTATGTTTACGTATTAATGTATCAATCATTTCGGAAATCTTCAAAAATAAGTTAAAATCGACAATGACGGTTATCAACAGAAAAGGAAGTTATTTGATACTAATTCAATATTATGTACCAACAATAATTCGATATTACGCGGAATCGATTGAAAAGGTCTCGTGGAATTTGCAGTAATTATTAGGTAACCGATCGCGGAATCGTCTCTCTTCAATAGAATCAATACAGGTGCACACAAATTGTAGTTTATAGTTTTTAGTTAACCATTTTATAACGGTGACCGCTACGACACCCAACGACAAGATCACTATTATCGCGACACGAACAGCATCCAGTATTATCGTCATCACAAACACAGAACTGAACTTTTGCAATTCCCGTAACTTGGGAGGTAGTATTAGTAGGTAATTCCACATTCGTTCAGAGCTATATATTGTCCTAAACAATATGGGTCGTGGTTTAGGACTTTATAATGGTGGAAACACTGAAAGGCCTCTTCCGGAACATGACAAGTAGCAGTTCAGCAAGTAAACACGACAAAGTTGGAATTTTTCTTCTGATATAAAACACACACACCCACCCACACACACACACCCACACACGCACACAAATACATTCAACTATTTTATTCAACTGTTTATGTGTTAGATTATTTATGTACTATCCATACAGACATCCTGACGACAGCAATAAATACGTCAACACAAATAATGTGTAAACTGTGTCCGTACTTAATGACACATGATGACAGTTTTGCCTTGGTAAACATTTGAGAGAAATAATTTTCCTTTCCAAATAATTTTGATTTATAAAACGTTCAACCAGTCATAGTTCAACTCTACTAACAGAATTAAAAACACAATTCCAACTAGATTATCCACTGACGTAAACAAAACTCCAGTAAGTTTGATCCAAAGGTTCAAGAAGTAAGCGAAGTTAAGAATAAGCTTGTCTCCAATTGTTAACACCTTAGAATACCAATAACGATATTGTACTTTAATGTGACGGATAATATTACATTAATTTTGTAACTTACATCTGTGTCTATCAAAATGACATGCAATTCATTTGAACAGATTCGTTTCTATTATCTAAACTAAAAATAATTGCTTACAGAATGTGTTTATATTAAAAAAAATTGAGATCAACAGGAAAGAAAATAAATACTGCATACATGACATTGAAATGAATCATTAATGCGTTGTGACGCGAAAGTAGCGCGCTCTACGCAATGCAGACTGTGAGCTCGCGGTCGCAATACCTGGCTCGCGGGTATGAAATCTGACTTGCAAATAGCAGCACACAGGCACACAGAGAGTGTACTCTTGTAGCATCAATCAGAAGATTGATTTGCATAACTATTACTACTTAAATATTTAGAATTCTATAGAGATTTTAATAAAAATCTCGCATATTTAGAAAATAAGTAAATTCACCTGTGGAAAGTAAAGAAAACCAGTTTTGAAATACTTATATTGTCATCATCATCGTCATCATCATCATCATCATCATCTTCAAGGATTAAACCAAGGATGGTTTGTTCCGATCTCGAATAGGGAAAGATTAGAGCTGGTCACTCCAGCGTTTCCTCGGACCTCCCACACCTCTTCGTCCCCGTCTCCGTTCGTCCGTTTTGTCTTCTACTTTAAAGCAATAATCACCTCGACAAAGCAAATTCTTCTTCTTTTTCTTGTTGTTGTTGTTGTTCTTCTCTCATTTACGAATCTCTCGAAAGTTTCGATATCAACACATTTGATTTTCTTCTTTTTCGTTATCTTCTTCTTCTTCTCATTTACAGAAGCCTTAGAAGGTCTTGATATAAACTGCTTTGATTTTCATATCAATTTACTCTATCTTGGACATTTCGGCGACTCCCGTGTTAGCCATCGTCAGTATTCTGGATCAGATTTTTTTTTTAATTTTAATACTTAGTCTTGGAAAGTGATGCTACACCCTAGATAATACCTAGATGATAAGAAGTTTGAAAGCATAATTAGTTCTTTACAGTCGCTCTGTGGCTGTGTCATTAAACATCTGAAGAATAAAACAAGGAAAGGGACGCAATTGAAAGATTATAATGTAATGACCATACGCGCCATACCTCAACTAATGTATGGTAGTGAGACTTGGATTAGAAAGGCCAAAGGTATATCTAGAATACAAGGAGCGGAAATGAGGTTCTTGAGGACTGTAAAGGGTTGTACCGGGACATATCTTATAAAAAATGATCATTTTAGAATGGAGCTAAGCATAGCTGAAAGCTTAAATGAGAAAATCTCCCGGTACAAAACGGAGTGGCGGATACACCACTAGAGAGAATGGATCCAACTAGATTTTTTCGAAGAGCTCTTGACCAACAAGTGTGTAAAGACCTGTAAGTGTAAGCGATGGTTGGATGACTTCCATTGAGACTGGAACAGGCTGCTAGCATAAGCCGTAAACGATGACGACGAGGACTCTTTGGAAGTGAAACTGAAAAGAATAACGGGATTGCAAGAAAGAACTTGTACCGCCCACAGCTCTTCAATAAGTAGTCGTGTACGTTGGTCAGACAACTGTCGAGTACCCTTAGCTTCGAGGCGTGGGAAGCTCTGTGAATAAGTCTCTATCTACTGTGTAGGAGTTCTCAGCATAAAGCACAGCCTCCAGGCACGGCGCTCAAGTCCGGCGAAGAGTTGGTAGCCGCCGAACCAAACCACAAACCAATGTCGAGTCTAACCTAGCCCATTGGTGGCCAATCCAGACTCCCGGATCAACCTCTGGTGACCCTGGCATCCCGCAAAGCGTTGATCTGGACGAGTCAGGGTTCCCGCGGGTCTGCCGTTCGGTTACTAACATCTAGTCCAAGCTATCGAAGGAGGCCACCGCGGCTACTGCCGAAACGTCCAACAAGAATTCCATTAACAGCAGGCGATTGGTTTAAGAGCTTTTACAATACTATGGTAATTATTAAATTTTGGTCAATTTTGTTACTGTTCGTGTGTACTAAGAATGGGAAAATAAATCGTGGGGTTACTGGTAAATCTATCCAAGTCATTTCATTGGAATACACTGAAAACTGAAATTAAAGGTTTCCAAGTGTAACTATATAGTGATGGAAGTAGAAGCAGCAAAAATTTGGCTAAATGTGAATGAGAGCAAGACAAAATATATGGTAATGTCGAAGTCTGCGGATAGAAGAAAATCTCGTGACCTGGAAATAAATGGGAAGCGCTTTGGAGGCGTGTCAGGCTTTGAATATTTGGGCACTACAATATCGAGTGATAATGACATAAAAAAATGCATTAAAGAAAGGATAAGGTATGCAAATAGAGTGTATTTTGCAAATATAAATATCTTTAGAAATAAAAGAATAAGGAGAGAAACCAAGCTAAAAATATATCATTCACTCATAAGACCTATTGTTGCCTATGTCTCAGAGGTGTGGACGATGACAGTGGAGGATGAAAAAAGTTTAAGAATTTTTGTACGCAATATCCTACGAAAAATATATGGCCCAGTGAGGGAAGGCGAGAATTGGAGAATACGAAGTAATGCAGAATTGCAACAACTGATACATGAGAGGGACCTTGTAAAATTTATCAAGTCACAGAGGATAAGATGGTTGGGGCATGTGGAGAGAATGGAAGAGGATAGAATGAATAAGAGAATGATGCAGGGAAGACTATATTGCGGAAGACGAAGGGGACGGCCAAGGATGAGATGGTTGGATGAGGTGTTGAAGGATCTGATGAAGTTGGAAGTTCGAGGATGGTGAGAGAGAGTGGCGGATAGAGATGACTGGAGGCGGATTGTTGAGAAGGCCAAGGCCCACCAAGGGCTGTAGAGCCGGAGAAGAAGAAGAAGAAGAAGAAGAAGAAGAAGAAGAAGAAGAAGAAGAAGAAGAAGAAGAAGAAGAAGAAGAAGAAGGAGAAGAAGAAGAAGAAGAAGAAGAAGAAGAAGAAGAAGTGTAACTATAAATCGTAAAACTGATTTTCAAGGTTAAGTTTTATTATTAATAGAGGTTTTCTTATTGATTACATAGCTGTTAAAAAATAAAAAAAGGGAAATACATAATAAATGTCATTTTTGAAACATCTTGAAGCATCATTTAAACTGTGACTTGGGTAGTTTTACCACTAAGCCGTCAAAATATTGTGCACCTAATTGTTGTAATTCGAGCGCTACACTGTTATTAAAATTTACTGTTATCAAATTCTCAGATTCGCTCCACTGGTTACTTGATAGCGATGTACATTATCCGGCGGCGGATGGAAATAGGACTGTGCCGATCTTTGTTCGGCATATTCGAATAGTCGCGCCAAGGTCACGGCCTTCTCTCCCGCTCAGTCGATCTGAGCGATAGCGCACCGCCGAGTGTGTTTTCGAAATTCAGATAGCAGCCTCGTAACAGCTGTTTCATTCTTACTTCAAGTTTTCCGTTACCGTTGTGCATTGGTAAAACGCGTGTTCATTCCCATTTTCTCTTCAGCTTCCGAAGTGGTCGCTCGTGGTCTGGCGACTGGAATTGTTACGTATTCTCTCCGACTCTACATGAATACTTAAACTTTTAAAAGCTCTCAGGGTCCTCGGACCGTCGAGGAATGGGAAACAGCTAACATGATGGCACCTTCACCCGCCATCATCATGGAAATAGACCGACAGTAAAGCGCTCTTAAGCCACAGGGAGAACCAGTAGTTTCCGAAGGACAACCATTCAGCATGTAACCACTTCCTTCTTCACCTATCAGCACCGTCATCAGAAACGACCATCACAGTAGTCACAGCCGCTTTTCGATCTCCAAATCCAGGTGGGAAATTTCCAATTAAATTTAACTACATCACACAGCATCATTTCATGGAACATTAGACATATATGTAATATTCAAAAAGGTTTAAATTTATAATGATAAAAGATACATTAGAATCTTCATGGACACATTTTTTGTAATTTCAGTGATTAACTGCATTAATAATATTTTGTACAAGAGCAAGGCTGCATTTTATGTATGCATATATGTTTGTAATCTTTGATATAGCTATGGACTTGTGCTGATATGGGGGGAAAATATCATTCATGTCTAAACAGCTTAAAGAAGGTGTACAGTTAACTGATTTTTCTATAATTAACATTCATTGATTGAATAATTCAATTGACTAACTAAATGTATTAAATTGAATTGCTTAAATTAAGTTAAATTAAATTAAGTTGATAATCAAGACTATTTGTTATCAGAATTGAGTTATAATGATTAAGACAAATTATTGAAAAAGGGGTGTGAATATATATCTTTGTAAATCAATTTCAGTCGTAAGCAGGGTATCCTATGGTTATGGGGTAGCACCAATTCTCATTATTGAAATACAAGTATTAATATATATGTATGCATATACACGAGTTGTCTCTTAGATGGAATGCTATAGTATAATAATGTTATAAAAGAAAGCACCAACAAAATGTTGTTAGTGTTGCTGTTATATGATTGCTTTATTGCAAGTCCTGTCACGCTGGGCCCAGTACATTTTTTGCTTCCGTCTAGGTCAAGTGCCTAGTTTAAAAAAATTAAGTAACACCCCCCGAATATATGTTAAAACATTAAAACAAAATTAATTTATAAAAAAGGTTTATACAAAAAAATTGTAAAAGTTTTGGTGGGGGCAAAGAAGGTGTTACAGGGCGATTTACAATACTATGGTAATTATTAAATTTTGGTCAATTTTGTTACTGTTCGTGTGTACTAAGAATGGGAAAATAAATCGTGGGGTTACTGGTAAATCTATCCAAGTCATTTCATTGGAATACACTGAAAACTGAAATTAAAGGTTTCCAAGTGTAACTATATAGTGATGGAAGTAGAAGCAGCAAAAATTTGGCTAAATGTGAATGAGAGCAAGACAAAATATATGGTAATGTCGAAGTCTGCGGATAGAAGAAAACCTCGTGACCTGGAAATAAATGGGAAGCGCTTTGGAGGCGTGTCAGGCTTTGAATATTTGGGCACTACAATATCGAGTGATAATGACATAAAAAAATGCATTAAAGAAAGGATAAGGTATGCAAATAGAGTGTATTTTGCAAATATAAATATCTTTAGAAATAAAAGAATAAGGAGAGAAACCAAGCTAAAAATATATCATTCACTCATAAGACCTATTGTTGCCTATGTCTCAGAGGTGTGGACGATGACAGTGGAGGATGAAAAAAGTTTAAGAATTTTTGTACGCAATATCCTACGAAAAATATATGGACCAGTGAGGGAAGGCGAGAATTGGAGAATACGAAGTAATGCAGAATTGCAACAACTGATACATGAGAGGGACCTTGTAAAATTTATCAAGTCACAGAGGATAAGATGGTTGGGGCATGTGGAGAGAATGGAAGAGGATAGAATGAATAAGAGAATTATGCAGGGAAGACTATATTGCGGAAGACGAAGGGGACGGCCAAGGATGAGATGGTTGGATGAGGTGTTGAAGGATCTGATGAAGTTGGAAGTTCGAGGATGGTGAGAGAGAGTGGCGGATAGAGATGACTGGAGGCGGATTGTTGAGAAGGCCAAGGCCCACCAAGGGCTGTAGAGCCGGAGAAGAAGAAGAAGAAGAAGAAGAAGAAGAAGAAGAAGAAGAAGAAGAAGAAGAAGAAGAAGAAGGAGAAGAAGAAGAAGAAGAAGAAGAAGAAGAAGAAGAAGTGTAACTATAAATCGTAAAACTGATTTTCAAGGTTAAGTTTTATTATTAATAGAGGTTTTCTTATTGATTACATAGCTGTTAAAAAATAAAAAAAGGGAAATACATAATAAATGTCATTTTTGAAACATCTTGAAGCATCATTTAAACTGTGACTTGGGTAGTTTTACCACTAAGCCGTCAAAATATTGTGCACCTAATTGTTGTAATTCGAGCGCTACACTGTTATTAAAATTTACTGTTATCAAATTCTCAGATTCGCTCCACTGGTTACTTGATAGCGATGTACATTATCCGGCGGCGGATGGAAATAGGACTGTGCCGATCTTTGTTCGGCATATTCGAATAGTCGCGCCAAGGTCACGGCCTTCTCTCCCGCTCAGTCGATCTGAGCGATAGCGCACCGCCGAGTGTGTTTTCGAAATTCAGATAGCAGCCTCGTAACAGCTGTTTCATTCTTACTTCAAGTTTTCCGTTACCGTTGTGCATTGGTAAAACGCGTGTTCATTCCCATTTTCTCTTCAGCTTCCGAAGTGGTCGCTCGTGGTCTGGCGACTGGAATTGTTACGTATTCTCTCCGACTCTACATGAATACTTAAACTTTTAAAAGCTCTCAGGGTCCTCGGACCGTCGAGGAATGGGAAACAGCTAACATGATGGCACCTTCACCCGCCATCATCATGGAAATAGACCGACAGTAAAGCGCTCTTAAGCCACAGGGAGAACCAGTAGTTTCCGAAGGACAACCATTCAGCATGTAACCACTTCCTTCTTCACCTATCAGCACCGTCATCAGAAACGACCATCACAGTAGTCACAGCCGCTTTTCGATCTCCAAATCCAGGTGGGAAATTTCCAATTAAATTTAACTACATCACACAGCATCATTTCATGGAACATTAGACATATATGTAATATTCAAAAAGGTTTAAATTTATAATGATAAAAGATACATTAGAATCTTCATGGACACATTTTTTGTAATTTCAGTGATTAACTGCATTAATAATATTTTGTACAAGAGCAAGGCTGCATTTTATGTATGCATATATGTTTGTAATCTTTGATATAGCTATGGACTTGTGCTGATATGGGGGGAAAATATCATTCATGTCTAAACAGCTTAAAGAAGGTGTACAGTTAACTGATTTTTCTATAATTAACATTCATTGATTGAATAATTCAATTGACTAACTAAATGTATTAAATTGAATTGCTTAAATTAAGTTAAATTAAATTAAGTTGATAATCAAGACTATTTGTTATCAGAATTGAGTTATAATGATTAAGACAAATTATTGAAAAAGGGGTGTGAATATATATCTTTGTAAATCAATTTCAGTCGTAAGCAGGGTATCCTATGGTTATGGGGTAGCACCAATTCTCATTATTGAAATACAAGTATTAATATATATGTATGCATATACACGAGTTGTCTCTTAGATGGAATGCTATAGTATAATAATGTTATAAAAGAAAGCACCAACAAAATGTTGTTAGTGTTGCTGTTATATGATTGCTTTATTGCAAGTCCTGTCACGCTGGGCCCAGTACATTTTTTGCTTCCGTCTAGGTCAAGTGCCTAGTTTAAAAAAATTAAGTAACACCCCCCGAATATATGTTAAAACATTAAAACAAAATTAATTTATAAAAAAGGTTTATACAAAAAAATTGTAAAAGTTTTGGTGGGGGCAAAGAAGGTGTTACAGGGCGAAGTCGCGCAGTGCAGCTAAGCAAAACACTCAGTAAGAACACCACGACCACTTCCTCAGCATTAATTAATACAGGGCAATTGTTGCGCTATTACGCGGATGGTTTATTGTGAGCTTATTAAACAGTTTTAATACGTTGTACAGGAACTTTACACCGTGAATAAATTCACGTTCAAGTTAGTGTTGTTGTTTGTACATGATATTAAACTAACCGTGGATATATTACATCAATCTAATTACATTGTTTATAATTTACTGCTGTTGCTGCTGCAGCTTCGTTGACGGCACGACCATAAATTTATGGCAACAATTAACGTTTATAACAGTCGCCATAAAGCGGTAAACAGTCTTGCGCGTAATATCTGTGTGTGCTACTGACATTAAACGTAGTAAATATTTATTGTTAGTAAACTATTTCCCGTTGTTGTAATGAAGTAAAACTGGTTACTGTGTTTTATATAACAGAAAAGACCGAAAACTAGGCACTCTTGAACAACTAGAAATACACAAACACGCACAAACGCATAGAAACAAAATCCTAAATATTCCACGCACTGATGCCGTAGTTCTCCTCCTTCTTCTTCTCCTCTACAAGAATTAGGTTATATAATTCTTCTGTTTCTTCTGTTTCGGCACCCATCTCATCCTTGGACGGCCCACGTCTCTTCTAGCAATGACTTTATAGATCAGTGATGCCTTAAGCAATCGATCCTCTGTCATCCTTTGCAGATGATCCTACCATTATCTTCTTTAAATTGAAATAATTTCATTTATATCCTTTACTTTGAGTTCTGCTCTGATATTTTTACTCCTTATTCTATCTTGCAATGTATAATTTAAAAATATTTCGAAGAAACTGCATTTCAGCACTGTGTATCTTGCCGCTTTCCTTTCTTGTCATGACCCACGCCTCACTTGCCAATCAATGCAGGTGTAGGCCAAGATTTTGTTCACTACGTGAATTGACCAAGCGGTGTTTTCGTTACGTAGAAACTTTTGTTGAAGGGGGGTGGTAAACAGCACCTCTCTTCGTTTTTTTTTTGTAGTTCGTATATTGTCCTCAGAATTCTCCTTTCAAAACGTAAAGAAAAAAACGTAACAGAATCCAAGAATTAAATATGGACTATGTAATAACCTAACTAGGATTTTCTTATCGACTTTGTGATGTCAACATTTCCACCTCTATGTCTGACCAGCTTCTGTGAAGTTCAAACACGCCCCGGGGTGCACGCTAACAAGCCACAAAGCCGACACAAACGTCAGGCCGGAACGGTGACAGGTTGGCAAGCCTGATCAACATGTCGATCATCATCATCACATTATCACCACTCCAATGACTAGGTCCTAGACATGTTCCGGAACTCATCTCCTACTCGGTCTACCGACATCTCTCTTCCCAGTAGGGTGATAACCCAAGGCAGCCACATGTAGACGGATATCAGGCATGCGGTTCAAGTGTTTACACCATCTGCTTTTGGTGGTCTTCAATCTGCTGGTGCAATGCTACAATGTTAAAATCGCGTCTAATATACTCGTTTCTTCACCGATCCAAGAGAGAACAACCTTGTGCTCCTCTTAGAAGTTTTATTTCGCTGCCTGAATCCTCTGCACGTCCCTTTTACCAAGAGTCCATGTCTCACTAGCATAAAGGAATGTGGGGACAGCCACAGTTTTGTAAAATTTCATTCGGGTATCTTTCCGTGTTTTATTTTTTCAGGTACCTATGAATCGTTCCACAGGTGCGTCTAAATTTTGTTAGCTTACTATCCCCCCCCCAAAATAAACTGCTTCAGTAACTTGTTTAAGTAAAAATGTATGTACTTAGGAAACTCATACGAGCCTCGGAAATCGGATGGGAAATACGGCAAAAATAAAAAGTATGTTAGAATTTAAAATAAAATTTATACCAATTTAATAGTTGAAAAAGTCCTCTCAAATGCCAATCAAAGTTACTTTTGAATTTCCAAAACCACTATATTCTTATAAAATTGATTCATCAACTTACGTACATGATGTTGATATGAGTCGCCGCAAGAGTATTCACAAAGAAACATCAATACAATTGTACAAACAGACGGCTGCAATGTTTGGGGTTACTTATTTTACGTGTTCATATTGGTCTACAGTTAGGCCAATAATTGCCAGTAACGGGTCTCTTTCCGTGTTTTATTTTTCAGGTACCTATGAATCGTTCCACAGATGGCCAACATGTAGATCTTGTTAATAAATAAGTATGCTTTGAAATTTTACAAATAATGTGCTAAACGTAACGCGGAATCTTTGTGTTGGTACATAAATGGTGGTTAAAGATAAGTGTACTGGGTGACGTTGACCGTAGGAACTGTGACCGGTGTGCCGTGACGTACAAGAGGATAAAGTTCACGGGGCAGTAGTGTCTGAGGGGGGGGGGTAATCAAACTTTCTGAAACTTGATCATGCGCACACAGTGTTATCTTATTATTATTACTGACGTAGAATACTTCTTACCTTTCAGGCCAGCAATAGGCACCCCCAACCAGAAAATCGAGCGTTACATTTTCACGTCACGTTTGAAATTGAAATATTATCTAAACGACAAACGATTCACGCTTATATGAGGTACCATTCGACAGATAAAGGAACAAA
The DNA here is from genome assembly GCA_034769895.1 of Magicicada septendecula. Classification (NCBI taxonomy): domain Eukaryota; kingdom Metazoa; phylum Arthropoda; class Insecta; order Hemiptera; family Cicadidae; genus Magicicada; species Magicicada septendecula. Next base: position 18,104,703 of record CM068368.1, read on the forward strand.
GGTAATAAATAGCACAATATAAGCGGGCTATTGCATCATCCAGCGTGGGGTGAGCGGGGGGAGTAATAGAAATGTTTTGCGCCGCTCGGCGCGCACTAAAATTAGTATTTCTCCGGTTTCCGATGCGATAGAACGTTGAGTGAGGTGTCGTTAAAATTGTCTCATCGAGTACTATCTACATAGTGTATTGTAATAGCGGTGATATTATTAAGAGGTTTGAATAATCGTAATTTAAGTTGTAAAAATCGTGTGTTCGGACAAAATGTCGCGGTATATGGATGCTAAACGTGCTCAAACGTATCGTAAACGCATACAGGAGAGTAGAGAAAATCATGGAGAATTCAAAAAACCCAAAATGACCAATGCCGAACGTCAGAGGATTTACCGACAACGCTTAAAAGACAAGGAAATAAATACTGAAGTCGAGTTGGATGAGGAAGAGCGCCCGACTTTGCAAGTGTATCAGCCGATCGAATTCAGCAAAACGTGGGAGTTAGCTACAAAGCACATCCACAAAACATTCTTTAATAATGAATTTGGACACGCGTGTGACGTTTGTGACAGTCTGTGGTTCCAGATGGACGTAAAGATAGTGGCTGTTAAAGTGATGCCGTTGCAACACCATGGAGACCAGAATTAATTACCATAGTAACAAGTAAATAAACAAATGATATTTAGCGGCATCGGAACTATACCTTTATCCGTTCCTGCAGTTTTTAATGTTTTTCATTTTATTTATAACACACTAGCAACCCTAAAGCACACAGACGTATTCTACGCTTTGAAGATTTGCAGCCGTGGCTCCGACACTACCCCCGCCGATTTTTATTTTTCCGGCTGTACAATGTTTACATATTTTTCGGGAACCAAAATTACAGAATTGATTTAATTCTCATCCTACACTGCTACTTGTCCACCCAAAGATCTTCTTCAATTTCTCGTTCTCCAATATAGTCTGAATTTCTTCTATCCAGGTGATAGGTGGTCTTCCTCTTTTCCTTCTTCCTGGCGGGGTCCATTCCATAACTCTCCTTGGCAATCTTTCCTGTGCCATTCTTTTTGTGTGTCCATACCATTGTAAGTTGTTTGTTTGGATAAAATCAACAATTGAATTTTTCACATTCATTCTGTCCTTAGTGACTTCATTTCTAATTTTCTCACGTCTGGATACTCTTTTCGAACGTCTCCAAAAGTCCATCTCTGCTGTCATTAATTATTTTGTTTTTGTGTGTTTATTAGTAGTCCAAACTTCTGAGCCGTAAGTCATGATACTTCTAACAATGGTTTTAGTTTATGCTGTACTTTGCTTATCCAACATGATTCTATTTAATGTAGATATCGCCGTCTGTCTCAAATTAATTATGGATTGTATTTCTTTGTCTTGCTTCCCACTGGCCGTAACTGTCACCCCTAAATACTTGTACTCCCCTGTATATCAAATCTTCCCCATGTCTTCCTCCAATATCAAGCCTTGATGAAGGTCACCTATTACCATGTATTTTGTTTTATTCATGTTTACCTTTAGTCGCCATTTCTGATATTTCTGTACCAAGTTTTTAGTCATGTTCATTCTGTCCTTAATACCGCCATTTCTAATTTTGTAAATTAGAAAATTAATAACTGTGAAACTTAATAACTTTAGAGTGTTATCAAAAATTATAAAATTAAGAGCAGTAAGGACACCTTTGTTGATTGAATAATATCGCAATAATATTAAGTCTTTACTATCGGCAAACTTTGGCAAACAACGATCAATGTCTTCGTTAAACGTTTATATCTGACGGCCGACAGAGAGCATGGCGCGGCATACTTGACCAATCGCGTAACTAACGCAGTTTGACAGCTGACGAAGGGTCGAGACCTGAGTGCCTCGAACAGCGCCCCCGCACACATCATATCCAATATACGTAACCCATGTAAGAGGCAATCAATTTGTGATGGGGGGGGGAGATATTTCTGTTTACTGTTACACGAGTCAATCTTAGGAACGTTCACCCCAGAATGAGTTCTAAAATTAGACAAACAGGATTAATTATAAAAGTGTAAAGCAATCACGAGTTTTGTTCTTCTTCTTTTTTACGTTTTTAAACCTTCTTCCGGTATAGACCGCGTCAAAAATGTTTTGTATGACAACGTTTTACTGATATTACAATGAGTATCCTCAGCTTTAAGTGACGTATCCTCAGTATATTTGAAGTGCTTTACTTTTTTACAGTTATGTAATTATCTTCAAATAAATACAATGCCAGTAGGTTTACTTTCACCTGACGCACGTATCACAGAAATTATTTGAATTGTAATTGAATTTTTTTGTTACAGTACAGCTAAGGGATAATCGAATTTACTTTGATTCTATTTTCGATTGTTTTAATGTTTATGTAGTAGCTATTTATTATATATTTAATGTTTATTCTATTATTATAATAAATGTATGATTTTAAATAAATTAGCTTGTTTTGTTTTTAGTTGTATTTGTTCTTTAATTAGTAGATTATTATTATTGTGTTTGTAAATATTAAGACGTTTTTTACAGTTTTATATACACAGGTATATAGGTATATACCTGATGTTTGTGTGTGTGTGTGTGTGTGTCACAAAATACACATATTTTTAAGAATGTTTTTTTTTTTAATTTGACAATCTCTTTCGTAGCAAAAAATAAGTAAGCAGTATTTTATGATTATCAAGACCGCGGCTGACGAGAATTAGAGTGAAAAACATGGCCATATACAACAGGAGTTAACAAGCAAGCTGGCAGCAGTCGGAGGGACAAAGCAAACATATCGTATCGCATCGCGTGTAGCATGCTTTTGTAGTGTTGCTGTAGTAAATCATTGCGGTTGTGTGTTGTTGGTATTACACTCATTACCTCCCTCCGACACATTGCGGTTGTGTGCAACTACATCAAGCGCTGTTTCCTTAACAAAGAAATGAAGTCATCTTCATCACATTCATCACCATAATCAATTCTTCATGGCTTAGGAGTGTTTTCCTGTTTTGCCGTGTTCTTGCTGGTCGTCTATTGTCTCAACTCACAAGACGATTATAACGAAGGTAGGCTAACAACAGACACTATCGTCAAGATACAAATTCTAGAAAACCAGAGTATCTGGAAGCAGGCTATTTGCTGACGATCGGGTGACAATTGAGTCTACTGAAGATGGGGTATCCCACACTTCTTTATGGGTCTGAGATTTGGACTTTAACGAAAGACCAGGCCAGTCGCATGCAAGCGGCTGAAATGAGATTTCTCAGGCACGTGGGAGGGTATACTCTCCATGATCATAGAAGAAACACAGATATACGGCAGGAACTGAATATTATGTGTATACTCGACAGGATCGCCAAGTATTGGCTGAATTGGTGGGAACATCTTTGGATGGGAACAGCCGAATGGATGACTGCCGCGTCCCCAAAAAATCTATGGAACTATAAGCCGAGGGGACGGAGAGGTGTGGGACGTCCGAGGAAGCGCTGGAGTGACCAGCTCTAATCTTTGCCTATTTGAGAGCGGAACCATTCTTGGCTTAATACTTGAAGATGATGATGATGAAGATGAGGTACAAACAGCAGTTCACCTAATATTACAGATGTAAAATTTTAAGTCCAAATCTAAGGTACTGGGCAAAACAATACAGAAGTTATGTCATGTGTGTGGAAATATTAGAACACTGAATGGAAAGGTCAGAAGAGATACTCTTTTGAAATTTTATAAAGTGATGGCAGTGTCATAGGGCCTTTATGGCAGTGATACTTGGACATTGGAAATGAGATTTTTACGATTAGTACTAGGAGTATCATGGAGAGACCGGTAACCTAAACGAAAGGATAAGGGAATACGGGCAGGATTGAACGTTCCATGTTGAAAGGATGCATAAGAACAGGAGGATACCAAAAACAAAATTTGCCTTATAATCCGCAAGGACGACGGAATATTGGAAAACCAGAGAAGAGATGGTCGGACCAAGGAGTGGGCAACGGTTCGTAACATTCACAGCCTGAGGAACACGAAGAATTAAGGTACTGATACATTAGAAGTATTTACCGGGCTGTTTGGCTGTAAAAATGTTTTGGACCTAAGTTTATTAAATAATTAATAACAACAATTTTCCCTCAGTGGGAAAAGAGAGGGAAAACCAAAGTATCTTCATAATGAATGAAAATTTATGCCAGCTTAAAGAAAATATGGAACATTAATATTATAGTAACCGAAACTAAAAGTGAACTTGTAAAACAGTAAAAATGTTTTGGGCTAAGATTATTAAATAATTTATTTAATATTTATAATGAATTTCCCTCAAGATGTTTTTTCCTTGTTAAGAACATGTTTCAGGAAGCATTGTGTTCCTAGAGGACAAATAAAAGAGCAACTGAAAAAAACTTTATTTTGAACACCTAAACGCATACAGAAAACCAGAAATATATAAATCTAATTTGGCCACACATGCAGTAAACACTGGACATGAATTCCCAGACATAACAACACAAACACAAAGGCACCATAATGAACATTTGGGAAAATTTACAAATATACAAACATAAAACACAAAACAAACTAATACCTGAACAAATACAAATCAATACAAAACATGAGACAATTTTCAAAGGACTCAACATCGAAAATACACAAAATATTAATACATACACCACAATCACACACAATAATACCAATTCAAAGTACCAGAGGCCAACAGGAAACCACAATAACAACCAACCAACACACAAGTACTTCACTAGACTCAAAATCAGGAAGGCTGCAGATGGGAACACAATGCTTCCCGAAACATGTTCCTTGCTAGGAAAAAATATCTTGAGGTAAATTCATTATAAATATTAATCTATATCTATATAAGCCAAATACCACTGACTGACTCACTGATCACGATATCTCTGAAACCACTGAATGGATATCAATGAAACTTTGAACATAGGTTCATCATAGGTCTTAGGTGCTCACTAAGAAACGGTTTTAAAAACTTTCACTCCTAAGGGGCAAACCCCCCCCCCATTGTATGTATGTATCTATGTATGTATGTTCCACATCTCCTCCTAAACCACTGGACCGATTTCATCCAAACTTGGCACAAATATTTTACGCAACGGAGAACCAACATGGGATAGGTGTTTTTTTCGATGGGGTCCTTTGGGGGGGTTCTTTGGGGTCTTCCACATCTCCTCCTAAACCACTGGACCGATTTCAACCAAACTTGGCACAAATATTTTACGCAGCGGGAGAACCAACATAGGATAGGTGTTTTCTTCGATGGGATCCTTTGGGGGGTTCTTTGGGGTTTTCCACATCTCCTCCTAAACCACTGGACCGATTTCAACCAAACTTGGCACAGATATTTTACGCAACGGAAGAACCAACACAGGACAAGTGTTGTTTCGATACGATCCTTTGGGGGGTCCTTTGGGGTCTTCCACATCTCCTTCTAAACCACTGGACCGATTTCAACCAAACTTGGCACAAATATTTTACGCAACGGGAGAACCAACATAGGACAGGTGTTTTTTTTCGATACGATCCTCTGGGGGGTCCTTTGGGTCTTAAAAAAACTATTAGATCTGGTTACTATGGCAACCCAATAGAATAGATTCTGGTTACCATAGCATCGGTGGAATTCTCCCGCGTAGGAAATAGCGCGGCAGTCGTCCGACGGGCCTTCCCCGGAGTTCATCCATGGAACCCCGGGGAGTCTTAGGTCGGATCCCGCGAAAGACGGCGGGGCCAGAGTCCACGGTTCTTATAAATAAAGATATAGGTTACGATATCAAAGGTGGTGTATGCATCTTAAGAAACTTCTTAATAGTGTGTGAATTCAGAGTTGTTTCAGTTTGAATTTAAATTTGGATAAGTTAAGATCGAAGTAAGTTATAAGCGAGTATAAAAAAAAAAGTTTTGATAGCGAATGTATTCAGATCATACTGTTCAGACAATATAAATGCACTTGCTTCAGTTTGAATTTAAAAATTGATAAGCTGAAATCTATAGAGGTATTGTATTATTAGAATAAGTTTAGGAGACACTAATTTAACAAGTGCCTTATTTCAACATTAACACAATGAATTATAAAACGACAGTTAAATACGCAGCGCGTGCAAGTACTGTAGACATTTTATTGAAAACTAATTTAGCTCTTCGCCCTCTCCCAGAGTTAGAAATCGAGCAGGAGCATCACGCGCAACAGAATTCTTCTCCAGATATAAGAATACAATTTATGACATGTTCTTAAACAGGTGCGCTACAGAGTATTCCTCCAATGAGAATGCGAACGTAACAATATAAGGAAGATTATACAGTATACAAGTAATATAACGTTAGAACAAGAATAGGTGCCTATGAGCCTATGAATAATTTATGAACCCGAGCAACGCTGGGTAAATCGGCTAGATGTAGATATCTATATATGCCAAATACCACTGACTGACTCACTGATCACGATATCTCTGAAACCACTGAATGGATATCAATGAAACTTTGAACGTAGCTTCATCATTTCATCATAGGTCTTAGGTGCTCACTAAGAAACGGTTTTAAAAACTTTCACTCCTAAGGGGCAAAAAACCAAATACTGAAATTTATCGCGGGAATTGCATACTTGGTAAATGAAATGTTGACATCTCAGTTTACTGGAAACCCCGAATACATTTAGCCCTCAGTTTTTAATCATTGTTTTAAATTGAAAAAACTTCGTTGTTTGCAGGTTCTTACAGTCGAGAAAATTTTGAAGTTCAATTAATTAATAAATGTATGTCCTTTATTTCTCGGAAACGGCTCTAACGATTTTCTCGAAATAAATAATAAATAGCTGTTGCTATGAATGTAAATAGACAAACTAAGAGTTGAGAATTTGTAAAATCTATCTAATCCTATACTATTAAGCGAGCAATAATTGTACAGTTACGTACAACGTGAAACTCCGTAGCGAAGCACGGGTATTTTGCTAGTATATTATATACATCAAGAAACAGACTGTAGCAAAAAGTGTTTGAATAAATAATTTATAACAAGACGTTTCCCCCTGTAGATGGTATTTTATAGAACAGGCAAAACGTTTTATGTTAACAACACTATCATAACAACGAGGTTTTCAACCGACAAAAACGTGGCTACTAACCACACAAATCTAGGAGTGAATACAACAATATATTTGTTTTTTTTTTACTAATGATAATGTGATGTATTTATAATATACACACACTTATTGCTTACTATTGGTACCTATAATCCCCATCTTCTATTGTGGTGTATTCACTGTCCATAACCTAAAGATACCATACATATGATTTATAATAAAGTTTTAATTACTCGCATTTTTAATGTCGATTGATTTCAGATGTTCTATGATCATCGGGTGGATGGGGAGAGGAAGTCGTTGAGAAATGGCAGTAGCAATAGCAATCTGCGGTAGTCTAGCAGACTGAACTAAATATATTGTGAGACTTATGGTTTACATACGTGGATTCTCGCCATTTCTCAATGACTTCCTCTCTCCTTCCACCCGATGGTCATAGACCATTCGAAATCGATCGAAATTAAGAACGTGAGTAATTAAAACTTTATTATAAATCATATGTATGGTATCTTTAGGTTATGAACAATTAATACACCTCAATAGAAGATTGTTTTCTTTGTTAATAAGGTAGTAACAAAGTCAGACACGGGGGAATCATATCTACGGGAGTTGAGATATTTTGTGTTCATAGTTTTATCACTATCGTAGTGGCAAAGCTGTGTATGTTACATTCGTAGTAAGAACGTCCCGGAGCGATACTAGCGCTCCTAGTGGCGAGAAAGCGTGAAAACATTTGACAGAATATTAAAGCAAATATGTTTTCTGGCAAAAACGAACATCTTCTTTCTATAATATAAAGTTTAACTAAAGCTTAAAAGACTGTATTTAATTATTTATTAATAATAAAAAAAAACTTTTAACAAGAATATATTTTTATTTTGTAAATTACAAATGTTTCTTGACAAATATTTTCAAAATTACTAATTTAATAAAATAATAAACAGATTAATACAAAAAAATGACAATATTTTCAAAATTACTAATTTAAATTTAGTCTACATATAAAACAGCTGTTTAGAACAACTGATTTAAAAAAAATTGAACTTACTAGTTATATCTGATGATGATAGTTTTTTATTGTTAATAATAATATGAAATAACAAACAAATTGAGCATATATGAAATGAATTTAATTATTTATATAATATTTTATATGCTACGTAAAATATACAACCCAAGACATAGTAGTTATAGGATTTTAATGAAGTTCTTGAACTTAAACCGTGTGACTAAAACCATAAAAACGAACATCTTCTTTCTATAATATAAAGTTAAACTAAAGTTTAAAAGACTGCATTTAATTATTTATATAATATTTTATATGCTACAGAAAATAGACAGCCCAAGGAGTAGTACTTATGTAATTTTAATAACGGCAGGGTTATGAACTAACACCGGCTGATTAGGCCCATAAATGAATTAAGTTTTCAAATAAATAAAACATTTGTATATATTAAAACATAACAAAACGACAATAATCTTAAATAACTGTTCTAGGAAAACATAAATACACTGTTCTGTATTTATTATACCAGAAATAGAAACAGATAGTTTCAAACTAATTTTGATGTAGCCTACATTGATTTACTTTAAACTATTCAGTTAAGAGATTACACCTACAAACAAAACAAAAAAATTAAAACATACCCACATTATGAAACAAACACGCTTCATATTTGTTTAGATTTCATTTGCAGCGTATGTACGTATCGCATCCCAAGGGAGAGCAAAAGAGACTTTCCAGGAACTCAAAGGTGAAGCAAAAGAGATAGGATTACAGGTGAATACAGATAAAACAAAGGTTATGATAACCACTCGAAGGAAAACCAGGAAACCTGAACAGTTTGAAATCGAACCACTAAACCTGGAAATAGTTAATCAGTTTAAATATTTGGGATGTTGGATGGCAGAATATAATGACGAAGTAAACGAAATAAGGAAAAGGATACAAGTCGCAAGTAGAGCATACGCTTCGTTGAAAACTATATTCAAGACGAGGAATATCCACCATCAATCCAAGGTCACATTATGTAAAGTTATGATTAGACCGGTGATGTGGCAGCGATACTTGGACTCTGAACAAACGAGCCGCTAACATAGTCAGTACTTTTAAAAGGAGAATTTTCAGGAGAATATATGGACCAATCCAAGTAAAGGGGATATAGATAATGCGTCACAATGAGGAATTATACAAGCTGTATAAAGACAATGATCTGGCCACCACCATCCGACTGCATAGATTGCAATGGGCAGGACATATCATTAGGATGGAAGGTATTGAATACCTAGGAAGGTACTGTTCAGTCAAATCAAGGTTAAATGGCCTGTCGGAAGACCCAAGAAACGCTGGATTGATGGAGTGGCGAGGGATGCTGATACTTTACTTAAAATAAAACAATGGACATCGATCACCTTGGACAGAGAAAATGGAGGCGTATGATTATGGAGGCTAAGGTTCGATTCCGAACTGTGACGCCTTAGAAGAAGAAGAAGTACGTATCGCACGCCTTGTTTTGGAAATTCGTTTTTCCAAATATTTTTTAAAATAATATTTTTTTTGCATCTAGTTTAGGCCTCTAGTACATGTAGAATCGTAAAAATTGACGATTTTTGAAGTGAGAGTAAACTATTAGGCTTTTTTTAATATTTCTACTACAATTTACAGCATTACAATTATTTTCTTGCCATATTTCCATACAGAGAATTTACCTTCATAATGTACTTGTAAAAAGTAAAATCAACAACGATGAAATATTAAGTTTTTTTAGTAATGATGAATCTATATTAGCATTTAGTAATTACCATAGTCGCCGTAATAAAAACTATGATTATTTTTCCTTAACGGAGAAGAAGCTGTTTTTCAGTACATCCTGTTCTGGCAACAATTTACCCAGCTCCCATGATATCGTCGTAACAATTCGTTGAGGAAATGTAGATGGTGTTCTTCAAGAGATAAGGCGAAATTATTAACAACCACAATTTATATGTTAAAATACTTACATATATTTCGTAGGCACGGCTGGAGTCAATGTTGTTAAAATCCATTCTCGGGCTGTTTGGCCGTGGTCCATTGTTTCTTTCCAAAACAGACGTTTTGGCAGTATCATCGTCTGCCATCATCAGTGTAAAAATATGTTAGTGCATCTCGATTTTTCGGCAGTATCATCGACTACCATCATTAGTGTAAAAAAATCGAGCTGCACTAACGTATTTTTTACACTGATGATGGCAGCCGATGGTACTGCCAAAACGTCTGTTTGAAGAGAAACAATGGACTACGTTCGAACAGCCCGGGAATGGATTTTAATAACATACGTACATATATATTTTCTCCACATGGCTTTTAATTAGGCGTATACAATTGAATTAAATATACATATAAAAAAAACTGAATACACGAAGGAAGAATACCTAATTTTCTTGAACATATTAAAAATATAGACGTGGAAAATATTTTAATAAATAAATACAATACAAACACGAATTTAGTACAAGAAATGAATGAAAATAAAAATTGGACACAATTCTGTCGATATTCCGATATTTATAACAAAAATTAATAATTTACATACATAGTAAATAATGTATATAGTAATACTCACCACTCATCATTATACAATCATAATTATGATGAAATTCATGTAATTTGTAATGCTAAATCAGATCGTCGATTGTGTTTATATACGAGGTATCGAACGTCAGTCCCCGATGCGTTACGTTTTAGCACTGCCATCGCTATCGGCCGCGCCCGCTTGATTTCGTAGCAGCAGATCAACACATAATTCATCATAAAACACAGCGCAATAACTACAAATCTTTCTTCCAGCGTGGACATTTTGGTCAAATCGCGAATGGAGAGTAATTTACGATAAACAAAAACACTGTTACACAGTTCACAACACGCTAAAACTGTACAACAACTGCAAAAATAAAGCAAAAACAAAAAACTGTTAACCACACACACACCATTGCCACAAACAAATTCCAGGAACGTTTTGCAAAAAAATTCATGTTTCACTGAGAGGAAACAGTGGAAACAAACGCGCTGAGTTCTCAATTGAACCGCAAACAAATAACATAAACCTCGCGTGAACGTAAATACACTTTTCAATTTATTAGTCTGCGTTCAACGCGATACAGTTGGGCATATTTGTGCAAATTAAAACGGTATTAATGTTGTACAGTCTGTGAGAGATTTAATAAACCTGCATTGTGATATAATTGCTCTTTAACACTCTTGCTACCATGCGTACCATTTTTGGACACACAACACTTTTTCTAGAGCCCGTGTGTACCATATCTGGACATGTTAAATTTTCCGTACAGTCCACGTGTACCAAAGTTGGACACATTGCATGACTGTGTTTTGAAAGTTTTGTCAACATGTGGAGACAGATCAGTGCTATTAGATAGAGTTTTACATTCTTATGGGCCAGAGCAAAATAAATATGGTCTTGTGTTAAGTTGGCAATACTGTACTGTCAACAGAATCAGCTGTTATAACATATATAGGAAAACATATGTTGGCCGGAGGGAAATTTACTGTTTACAGGTCTGGGTTTCCTGTCACCTGCGTCTGGGAGTGAAAGTGTTTAAACAGACTGTGTTGCACGTACTTTTAAATTACAGGATTACAAAAATCAAACGACGCACTAATTTATTTTAAATTTTATTTTTTCGTTTGTTAACTCGTGAGAAACAACTACTTAAAGTAATACTGAAATTTGGAAAATATGAAGAAAAAATTATGTATTCAGGTCTTTTTCTTTCACTTTAAACTATTTTCTCTAAAATTCTTTTTTATACATTGTAATAAATTAATACATTTTTCTAAATAAACAAAAAGAATTTTCAGGCCTTCTTACATATTTAAATCTTTTTAGTATGCTTTATCGTATTTATTATTGAATACAAACTTCTTGTGTCGTAATAATACATTTTAAATACAGTAATCCCCCGTTATAACGGACGAATAGGGGTCCGTTATATTTGAACGCCGTTATTACTGTAGGCCATATAATATGGATGTAACTCATTTAAACTACGTGGATAAAAATAGAAACTATTAATTTTACTGTACTTAAATATAAAATAGTTAACGGTACAGCAGTCCAGCAATAAAAACAGTTATATTTATACAAATCACTGTATACATAATTTTAATAAAATTGTAGTCCATTTCAAACGCACCATTGAAAGTTGTGTTTAAAGAGTATCTCAGAAAATCGTCAGATGAAACGATTCTGTTTAATGAAATGCGATCGTTTGTTTTCTGAGTGGCAGTGGCTAACAGTCTTTTGCTTTGCTAAAGCTTAACGTTATAACGTACTTACCTCGAACGGTTCTTTAATGATCGGTCCGGCCTGTCCTATGTAGAGAGTAGACGCCGAGTCAAACACCAGCTCCTGAGGTTCGCGAACCACAGGCACCGACTCGTACTGCTTGCAGTTGAAGTACAGCGTCACTCGGTCGGCGGTCACTTGGAGACTGAACCGCGTCCAGCGAGCGAACGTGGACGGCACCACGAAGCTGGCGACTGTCTGCGATGTGAAGTGCGTGTCGATGTCGGTGTACAGCAGGCTTATGTTGGACATGCCGGGGCCGGCCGGACCGACGTGCAATCCCAGCTCGACTACCTGAAACACGACGTGGTAAATGGTTAATGCTAACGATAACACCACAAGTTCAAAAACATGTTTTGCACCATCGGTATGACATCAAGTATAGAAAGATTTCTACAAGGATTTAGGATTACAGATCTCTACTTTGTAGACAAGGTGATGGGGTTTCATGGAGCTGGTCCCATACGAGCAACAACTGTTTGTGGGTGAGACTGTTCCATTCTATAAGCCAAATGGAGGTGACAGTTTTATGGAAACTACTCTACACCTTGAACTGGAGAAAATGATTAAGAAGAAAGAAGAGAAGAAATAAAAAGAAAAGGAGGGAAAAGAAGTAAAAGAAGAAAAATATAAAAAGAAGAAGAAGGAAAAGAAGGAGAAGAAGAAGAAGAAGAAGAAGAAGAAGAAGCGAGAAAGAAGAGGTGGAGGAGGAGGAGAAGGAGGAGAAGAAGAAGAAGAAGAAGAAGAAGAAGAAGAAGAAGAAGAAGAAGAAGAAGAAGAAGAAGAAGCGGGAAAGAAGAGAAGGAGGAGGAGGAGGAGGAGGAGGAGGAGGAGGAGGAGGAGGAGGAGGAGGAGAAGAAGAAGAAGAAGAAGAAGAAGAAGAAGAAGAAGAAGAAGAAGAAGAAGAAGAAGAAGCGGGAAAGAAGAGAAGGAGGAGGAGGAGGAGGAGGAGGAGGAGGAGGAGGAGGAGGAGGAGGAGGAGGAGGAGGAGGAGAAGAAGAAGAAGAAGAAGAAGAAGAAGAAGAAGAAGAAGAAGAAGAAGAAGAAGAAGAAAAAGAAGTTTAAAGTCCACGTACATAGTATATAGAAAAACGCTGTACTGACTACTTCATACAAGAGCGAAAGTCTTATCGCCCTACGATAACTGTTACGCTCTGTATTGTAGGAAAACCTCACAAACATGCGTACTTCAGATAAAGAATAGCAAACCAAAATGTCTTGTCTCTCTAAGTTTGCAGACGATATTAATTGTACACACATTGAGCGGAATCTCTAAGAATTTCAGATTACAGATCTTCACATTAAAGACCAAGGTGATGGCTTTTCATGGAGCCGGTCCCATACGAGCAAACACTGTTGTTGGTGGCGCTGTCTGGGGAGTAGGTCAGTAATATCTGGGCTATAATGTGTGTGTCATTGATATGGCGAAGAAGCTACATTAGATCAACTCTATGTGTGGCGCCGTCAGGGGAACTCTGAAATCAACGAATACAGAAACACGCCTCATTATTATCTGGGCTGTGAGGCCGTGGTCGCCATGGTGACAGACGTTATTCGAGTGATCAGATGTTTTGGCCTCACCTCTGGAGGCCATCTTCAGCGAAATGACTTGCAAAAAGCTGACAGAAAGTACGCCAGCCTTTGGCGCAGTCCTGTGGTTGTTGTGTTCCATCTGAAGATGAGCCGAGAGGCTTGAAAGTGCTTACGAAAAGTATAATTGCGTGTTAGCGGTTGCAATACAAGTTTAGACTTCGCCAGTAAATTATGTTTATCTTTTATTTTAGGTTTGACAGTCAATTGAGAGTATGTTGTCTGTTGGTGTATTACGTGAATTTTTGACATGCTACAACACAAGACTGAAGGCCGTGGATTAAATATTTTGTAAACAATTTGATAATAAGACCATTAGTTACAACACGAAAATAAAAAATATAGAAAAGAATTATTAGACAGGTTGTTGGTTATGGAGGTCAGTCGTGGGCGTCGGCAATAGAGGAACAATTTTGTCGTTTTTTGAGTGTGACCGAAGCGTCACTCTTTCAATGGTGGCCAAAGTCAGTCTTTTGCAGTCTAATGTAAATCTAATTGCCCGAGACAAATAAATAATAAAAGTTTTCCTGGATACAAATAACTTTCTGCGTATTTGTAACTTTTTCAATAACATTTTTTTAATCTAAAAGTATTTCACGATATTAATTGGTGACTCGTTGGGCACTTGGTGAAACATATTAATACAAAGGTTTTGTAAAATATATAAAAACACTTGGTAAGTTTCACAAATTTTTTAATTAACTCTGACAGCTGTTTCGACTAACTAAGCCATTGTCAAAGAGCGAGTCAATTTGACATTGGCTTAGTTAGTCGAAACAGCTGTCAGAGTTAATTAAAAAATTTGTGAAACTTACCAAGTGTTTTTATATATCTAAAAGTGTTTCGTCATCAATATTATCATCATCATCACAACTCCAAGGACTAGGCCTTAGACCTGTTCCGGAATCCATCTGCTCCTCGGTCTACCGATATTTCTTTTCCCGGTAAGATGGGCTTTTTAACCCAAGGCAGCTACAGCTAGACGGATATCAGGCATGCGATTCAAGTGTTCACACCATCTTCTTTTGCGGTCTTCAGTCTTCTGATGCAATTATACAACGTTTAAATCGCGTCTAATATCCTCGTTCCTTCTCCGATCTAAGAGAGAAAAACCTTGCGTCCCTCTTAGAAATTTCATTTCGGCTGCCTGAATCCTCTGCACGTCCCTTTTACCAAGAGTCCGGTCTCATTAGCATACAGGAATGTGGGGACAGCTACAGTTTTATAAAATTTCGTTCGAGTATTCTTCCGTGTTTTATTTTTCAGGTACCTATGAATCGTTCCACAGATGTGTCTAAATTCTGTTAGCTTACCTAAAAGTGTTTTAAATTAGAAATAAAGTTAGTGAAAATTAATTTTTAGCGTCACTGCAATGAAAACAAATTTTACCACTTTAAAAATGAATAAATACGCGCGATAGAGATATTTGTTTGAGAGGCCTGAGTAAATACACCCGGATATAATCTATATCTATTTATGAATACACTGCCCTCCGGCTATTTCCCCGACCCACATCACTACCCCACGCATGTGAGTCAGTCGCGTCGCATGAACTGACTGCACCCAGTCATCGGTTTCGAGATCGCTCAAACAAATTGAAGAATATCAACAAATCTCTCCGTAAAACAGTAGATTTTATGAAAAGTTTATAAATATCTGTAGTCAGTCTGTAGACAGCTTTAACATCAACTAGTATCAGCCCTATTATCATAAAAGCTATACAAAATTTCTATAAACAATTCAATATCGAGAATAAAAACAGAAAAGAATTTGTCACCAGACTTTCAAGTGACCAAAGGTTTACTCCAGGGATGTTGTCTATCACCACACCTTTCAAAATTTATACGGATAAAGCAATAGAGACTTTGAAAACAAAATGTGCAGGAACATGGGAATTCCACTTGATGGTGATACAGTTTATTCGTTACAGTTTGCTGATGACCAATTACGTTTGACTCAAGATTTTGAAGACATAGAGTACGTGACTAGAAGATTGATGCAGGAATATCAGAAATGGGGACTAAAGGTAAATGTGAATAAAAACAAAATACATGGCAACAGGTGGTGACCTTCATCAAGACTTGATTTTGGAAGAAGACATGGGAAGATTTCATATACAAAGGAATACAACTATTTGGGGGTGAAAATTATGGTCAGTCAAAGACAAGACAAAAAAATAGAATCCAGAATTAATTTGGGAAAGATAGCTATATCTACATTAGATAGAACTCTGTGGATAAGCAAATATATCAGAAACTAAACGCAAAATATTTAAGCACAAATGGTCCAGAATAAGCCATAATACGCGTTAAAACTACTCGAAAACACTAGAACGTTATTTATTGCGGCCTTGAACACAGTGGTGACCGGTGAAGTCCTGGAACAGCCTCGATAGTTGACGCAACGAATACGAATACAATGGCTAGTTCACTTAGAGCGGATGAATGATCAGCGTATGCCAAAAAAATCCTGAGGGTGCAAGTGTATAAAAGTAGAAAGAGGGGCCCGATTTAGGATAAGATAGTTAGATGACGTGCTAGAAGATCTATGACGAACGGATGTGACGGGTTACACTGAGATGGCAATGGACAGGAGACTTTGGAGAAGATTATTGTTGGAAGGCAGGGCTCAAGTTGGGTTGTAGTGCTGAAGAAGAAGAAAAAGAACCTAGGAAAAGACAGACAATATTATCCCAAGAAATTCATTCATTTTGCACACGTCTGACATCCCATCGAACTTAATTACTAAAACAAAGCCATTAATGTTTGCTATATTAGAGTGAAAAAGGAGAGCGGTCGAGTGTGGGGGCGTTTTGGCAGTGAAGTAATCACGCAAATAGGCTGACAGTTGAGTGGTGTCTGCTGTTCAAAACGTCATTGAATTAAACAATATTTTATAATGTTATCGCAACAATGGAATTAAAAACCAACAAAAACAACAGCACCGCCATGCTAATTAGTGAATAATTAATAAATATTCCTCCTCTTTGTTACCTCACTGTTTTGTAATTGCCTTTGAATTCTCCGGAGAGAATTTTAATTTTAACCGGTATAAATGGAATTCGTAATTTGTATTTCTGTTCATGTAATCGTGTAATATTGTGTGAAATACTGTGGTATAGAGATCGAAAATCTCCCTGTTTGAAATGAGAATCAAACGTACGTTGTGTAGGTCGCAGAAGGGACAGGAAGAAATCGCTGGCACACCAATCTCTGGGGGAGAATCTATAAGCCTGTAGCTACGATGTTCGAATTGCTAGTGACAGTCGGATGCAATCGGGTGCAGAGCTACAGTTGTTTGAAGAAGAAAACGTTCAACCGCTAAAGCTGATGATTTCAGATCGCTTGTGGTTGTAGTTGAGATAGAATAAAACGTTTGAACAAATTATATATAAAATTGAAAATATAACCAAAACAAGCAGGTTTCAGAGTTGGTAGATCAACTATAGATCATAATTCCTCGTTAAATAAAATAATTGACGAATGAAAAGAAAACAGTTCCACCACAACCTCTCCATTTAGTTTTTATTGACACTGAAAAAGCCTATTACAATGTACCGTTAGCCAATTTGTGGACAGCTTTAACATCAACTAGTATCAGCCCTATTATCATAAAAGCTATACAAAACTTCTATAACAATTCAATATCGAGAATAAAAATATGAAATAATTTGTCACCAGACTTTCAAGTGACCAAAGGTTTACTCCAGGGATGTTGTCTATCACCCACACCTTTCAAAATTTAATACGGATAAAGCAATAGAGACTTTGAAAACAAAATGTGCAGGAACATGGGACTTCCACGTGATGGTGATACAGTTTATTCATTACAGTTTGCTGATGACCAATTACGTTTGGCTCAAGATTTTGAAGACATAGAGTACATGACTAGAAGATTGATACAGGAATATCATAAATGGGAACTAAAGGTAAATATGAATAAAACAAAATACATGGCAATAGGTGACCTTCATCACGATTTGATAGGCCTATTGGAGGAAGACATGAATCTACTTCGGGGTCTTCCTCTTTTTCTAATATCCATTGGTTTCTTGTAGAAAATATGTTTCGTAGGCTGTCCTTCCTCCATTCTCTCTATGTGTCCAACCCACCTTAGCCTGTATATTTTGATTATCCTGACAACGTCCAGCTCTTTGTAAAGATGGTATAGTTTATAATTATAGCGCCTGCACCACATTCCATTTTCTTGTACTCCTCTCAAATATTGTTCATAGAATCCGTCTTTCACAGCAACCTAGAAGTCTCTTGCTATTTTTTGTCATTGTCCAGGTTTCTGAAGCATATGTCACCACTGTCCTGATAAGTGTTTTGTAAGTTTTGCATTTCGTGCTTCTTGAGACAAAGCTAGATGTCAGGTGCTTTTTTAATCCATAATATGTTTTATTTGCAAGATATATTCTTTTTCTACTAGTAATTTTATACAAACCACTATGTTGTATTTGGTATTGAAGAGCGCTTTCGGCAGTCAAACCATCTTCATGTCATTTACCAACCTACGAACCAACCTTCAGGTTGGTAAATGACCTGAAGATGGTTTGACTGCCGAAAGCGCTCGTCAATACCAAATACAACATAGTAGTTTGTATAAAATTACTAGTAGGAATATTTGAGACCACTAACCCTCGAAAATAACAATAAAAAAAAGATATTCTTCTTCTTATTTCAGTGTTGATGTCGTTAGTGCTGTTTATCTGGGAGCCAAGATATATGAATTCTTTTACTGCCTCTATATTTTTTGTGCCTACTTCAAGGTTTTGAAGAGTTGGGTTTAATGGTAGTTTGTTGGCAGCATACATATATTTTTTCCCAAGTTCATCTGCAGTCCAATTTTACTTGAAGCTTCCTCTAATGCTGTAAAGGCACTAATGAGATCTCGTTTTGTCCTGGCAATTAGATCAATGTGATTACAGATAAATACATGTATACAGCCAGGATTGTGTGATGACAGTACTTACCGTTTCAAGGGGGTTGACGACGGCGAACAGAAAACCGCCGTCTCTGGACGCCAACTTACAGGTGACGGTAATCGAGAACTCGGGATAGAACTTCTCCGGCAGGTAGAGTCGGAACGGAGACTTGATGTCCGAGCCTCGCCGCAGTCCGAGCGCGGGAAACTGGTCCAGACCCGTGTCAAAGAACACCGTCTCGGGATCGTCGAACGGGATGTTTACGGCCTGCAGCAGGTCCTTCTCCGACAGGTCCACTGTAACACAACAAACACAGAGAAACGTAAGTGCAGTGGCAACGGTGGTGGATACCCGTACTAGGAGGTGTATATAAAGTATGTTATATATTAATTGTAAAATATAATATAAATATTTATTATTTTACTAAATTAGTAATTTTGAAAATATTATCTTTTTTGTATTAATTTGAATTTATTCTGTTATTAATTAATTATTGTTTTATGTTTAAATATTTCTTAATTTTTCCATAAGGTCGTTTTGGGACCTTTGGAAATGTGTTTTAATAAACTGATGCTATTTAAATTTGGAACTGTGTGTTTGTTTTTTATTGAGTGTGTACAGTAGCTAAATTTGATTTATATATATCTGGTTTTAAATATGATTACGGTGTTGTATATATCTTCCTTTTAAACGTTTTTTAGTTTGGCCAACATAAAATTTGTTACAGTTACGGCATTCAAATTTAATTATAAATTAATTTATCTGTTTTAGGTTTTATTCTATCAAAATCTGTTTTATTGCTGTTATAGGTAATTTTTATATTTTGGTTTTTAAATAATTTTGTAATTTTATGATTAATATTACCTATGTATGTGACATCAATATATTTAATATTTTGATTTTTCTGTGTTTTGTTACTGAAGGAATTATTTAGAATTTTTTTATTAATTTTGTTTAGTGTGCTATAAATAATTTTGGGGTTATATCCATTTTATATAGGAATATCATGTATAATTTTCTTTTCTTTTGTATTTTAAATTTATTTAAAGAAATATTTAATAAAATAATAAACATTTATGTTATATTTTACAATTAATATATAACATATTTTATATACAAGTATAAAAACATTAAATTTAGTCTACATATAAAACAGCTGTTTTGAACAATTGATATACAAATTTGAATTTATTAATTATATCTGATGATGATAGTTATATTGGTGTCAAAATATTTGTAATTTATAAAATAAAAAGTATATTCTTGTTAAAAGATTTTTTTATTAATAATAATCACATAATTATACAAAAGTAAATAAAATATATTTTAAACTACTTACTTTGTTTCTAAAATCCTCAGTTTAACGTGGACCACCCTTTATATTAAAACACTAATAACTATTAGTGATGTTTTTTCATTTATATAAAGGGAATTATAAGAATAAAAGAAATGATTAAGAACTGCAGTGCTGTAATACCGCAACCAGTACAAAGGGCAAAGTGGAAGACAGAATTTGGCATTTAATAATAGTGTGAGTGTGAGGGCGGAGTTGAAGCACAAAGCGATTTGACGTGGAAACGTGAGAAGTGTTTTATTTCAGTCACAGAAGAAGAAAAAGAAAAAAGCCTCTTTCACGTCTGTAAACTGGATAAAGTTCAAGGCGACGTAACGTTACCAAAATGTTATTTGAAATGACACGAACTCGATCTGACAAGTTTCTTTGTTAAATAAGTAATAATCTTTAAAATTTACTTTACCAAATTTTAAAATATACAAAATACTGAATTTAAAATTTTACAACTACATGACATTCAGATCACCAGCTGTGAAAGTAAAAATTTTACATCTCGATTTGGTTAAAACAACACCTCGTCTATAATTTTTTTTTTAAGAGGGCTCTAGATTTGTTTGGTTCATCTTGTTATTTGAATTAGCAGTCTCTGTAATTCCACTTTTGTCGTGTTTACTTGCTAAACTGCTGCTTGTCATGTTCTGGACGAGACCTTTCAGTGTTCCTACCATTTTCAAGTCCTAAACCACGACCTTGTTTTCATATAACCTCCTTTTATTTAAATTATTTTCTACTTTTAATATTTCAGCACTTTCTAGAGGGTTGGTGAATTTGTGCCCTGTTCCCGTTAAATGCCTAACGTATAGTGAATTAGTGATCCTATCTCCTTCTCCGCTTGCGTATTTTCTCAACCTAACCTCAGATTTAGGTTCAGGACTCGAAAACGTTGGGAACACTGAGACGCCTTGTCCGGAACATGACAAGTAGCAGTTTAGCAAGTAAACACGACAAAGTTGAGATTTGTTTGCGGGTGGGCAAGGTTCAAAATAATTTCACTTGTCATTAGGAAGGAATTTTTGTTACTAAACTGATCTAAATTTAATTGTAAATTAGAATAGTCTGTTTTTTATGAGTTAGAACTGAATAAATATAGCAAGACACAAGTTATAACTGAATTTAAAAACATTTGTTATACCAACATGTAAAAATATGTTGTAGCTGAATACACGCTATAAGGATGTTCACATACGAGGGGGGACCCAAAAGTAACGAGAATTTTACTCTGGCTGTTGGTAGAACGCTAGTTCCGACTTCTCCCGCTAGGTGCCTTCACTAGACACCATTTTGTATCAGTTGCCCTAGCGGCATTGTTGTGGAAACATTAGCGCGGTCAGTGTGACTATTTTTTGTAAGCGCTGTTTCACGTTTTCGGCGATTTTTTTAATGGCAGACATTAAATACCAACGTGCTAACATCAGGTTCTGTTTCCTGTTAGGGAAATCACCAGCAGAAACTGTCACAATGCTTCGGACGGTTTATGGGGAGGAAGCATTGAGCCAGGCAAGGATTTACGAGTGGTTTTCTCGTTTTTAAAGTGGTCAAATGTCAATTGAAGACGAACCACGACCGGGACGTCCCTCGACTTCCAAAACGGAGGAAAACATTGAAAAAATCCGTGTTGCGATCATGTTTGATCGTCGTAGAACAATCGATGAATTGGAGGAAATGACTGGAGTATCCTGGAGTTTATGCCAACGAATTTTGACTGAAGATCTGAAGACGAAACGTGTTGCAGAAAAATTCGTTCCGCGTGTGCTTTCTTGTCGGCTCAAAATCCTTGCCTGGCTCAAAGCTTCCTCCCCATAAGCCGTCCGAAGCATTGGGACAGTTTCTGCTGCTGATTTCCCTAACAGGAAACAGAACCTGATGTTAGCACGTTGGTATTTAATGTCTGCCATTAAATTAATTTAAAAATCACGGAAAACATGAAACAGCGCTTACAAAAAATAGTCACACTGACCGCGATAATGTTTCCACAACAATGCCGCTAGGGCAACTGATACAAAATGGTGTCTAGTGAAGGCACCTAGCGGGAGAAGTCGGAACAAGCGTTCTACCAACTGCCAGAGAAAAATTCTCGTTACTTTTGGGTCCCCCTACGTATGTGTATTATTAAAAGTTATTATTATTATTTTTCACCCACTAGCATAATTAACATATACACAAAACCTTCTGCCTTACTACATTTATAATTATGTATAATTAAGAGATTTTTATATTACAGTTTGTATTATCAGTAATGACTACTTGCATGTACTTCAAAATACAGAATTGTGATTTGCAGAAATCTTTTTTAAGCTTCATTAGATTTACAAGCAATACAATATACAAATTTCTACTATTTAAACAAAGGTAATGCCATTTTGAGGCAAGGAACAAAATTAATAATTAATGATTGAATTTTAGAACAGGTGAACCGTTATAATCATTTGAGAAATGATATTTTCTATGATAGGAATTATGAGATTGATGTTAAGTGGGGTAAGTTCCAGACGATCTGTGCAACAATCAACCGTATTTCAGAAACAAGGCACGTCGAGATACAAAATTAAAGTTCTACAAAGTTGTGGCAGCCGTTGTAGTGTCATATGTGTGTGAATTACGGACAACAACCAAAACAGAAGACAGTAAAATACAAGTCTCGGAAATGGCGTTCTTAAGAGGAGTTAAAAGGTGTTCTAAACTTAAGGCCGTACAAGGAATGAGTCCACAAGAGAAAAATTACAAGTTCTTAAATCAAACTAAAATTTAAAATATTACAAAAAACGGTAGAAAGAACACTTAAAAAGAATGTCAGACCATAGACTGGTCGAACAAGTCTGGAAATACAAACCTATAGGACACAGGTGTGTGGCTACACCCAGGAAGAGATGGCTGGAGGATCTTTGAAAGCGGAACAGGAAGTACCTTGCCTTTGCCGTGTTGTAAAGATGGTGATGTTAATAATAATGACTTGTGTCAGTTTTAATATTACTAATTACCAACAAATTCAAATTAATTCAAATTTTCTTTTTAGTAAGTGCTTTTATTCAAGTTTCTTGCAGTATTTATATGATATTATTCACTAATACTTTACTTCAGAAAGTGTGTTTTAATTTTTATCAGTATATATCAAAACCTGAGGGTTGCTTCACAGAATGCATCTTATTGTAAGTTTCAATAAGATATAACGAGTAATCGATTTT
The DNA here is from genome assembly GCA_034769895.1 of Magicicada septendecula. Taxonomy (NCBI): domain Eukaryota; kingdom Metazoa; phylum Arthropoda; class Insecta; order Hemiptera; family Cicadidae; genus Magicicada; species Magicicada septendecula. The sequence goes on from CM068368.1 coordinate 18,128,177, forward strand.
GATTGCGATTGTTTTGATTTAAATTTGCAATGTAAACATTTGTTTATGTAGTAAGCTGATTTGATAGTTATATTACACAGTTGTAATTTTGGTATTTTGTTAGCTTAATAAATTTACAATTTTAAGTCAATTATCTTATTTTATTTTTGTTTGTATTTGTTATTTAATTAAAAAATTATGATTATTGTGTTTGCATATATTGATATTTTTCCAAATATTTATTTCATGACCTTTTTGTATGTTTTTTTTATTAATTTGACATTGTGAATGTTTGTAAATTGACAAGTTAACATTTTTACTGTATAAAAATTTATGTAGCAAATTGTAGAATTTATAATTTAGCCACACACTGTCTAAATAACAAACATTAATTTGTAGATATTCACAATGTCAAACTAATAAAAAGCATACAGAAATATCACAAAGTGAATATCTAGAACATTTAGTAATGCCCTAGGAATATCTAGGAAAACCTGAATACAGTAAAACAAATACAGTAATAATAACATTAAAGAGCAAATATATGCAAAAACAAAAAATTCGGTTTATTTAAAATTATAAATATATTTAAATAAAGAAAACATAACGATTAAATATTTTTGTTATAATCATCAAATCAGCTGACTACGTAAACAAACGTTACAACAATCAAGCATTTTAATCGAAACAAAATCGATTCATTGTTAAGTTATGCTGCAATCGAAATAAGATTGATTATTCGTTATTTCATATTGAAATCGCTGAAGATTAAAATTTATGTGTGAAACGTGCGTCAGTTTATTATATATACTGATAATGGCAGATGTATTCTATTATTGAATAATATCAAATTAATTTATGTTTGCAATTTAGATTAATAATTTTGATGAAAACACATACTCTTTTGCAAAATTCAGAAGCTTAAATATAATTCTTAATTTTTTTATTATTGTGTCTTAATTAGTATTTTAGATGTTCGTAGATTTGCAAATTTAAACATTTAGATATTACTAAAATTCTTCTCGCATGCCAATTACATACTAAGCGAAGACTTTTTATTGCCCTAATGTCAACACTCATTTACAATTTTGAAAGAATACATAATTTTTTTGAGCTTTCCTTGAACCTCAAAGATATATTAAACAAGACTATCAAACCCTATCAAACCGATTTGCAATTAGAATTATAAACAATTTATATAAATTGTATAGGTAACGATCTCATATCCAACTTCCATTTATTGATGCGACCGTACATGTAGCACCATCTGTTGGAGAAATTCCAAGTTACAGTAAATCATCCGCGTACCGTGCCCAAGACGTGTATTGTGTAGCTCAAACATAAAATTCGAATTCAAACTTTAGTCTAAAATTCAAAAAGAATTTATCAGTTCACAACTTCAGCACTTTAAAACTCAGTATTGTTTTAATAGTAATTAGTCGTTATAAGTTTGTAAAATAAACCTACCAAAAGAAAACGTAAAATTACTGTGCAGAAGTGTGTAAAACGTATACAAGTGAAATGTTATCTACAAAAAAGAAAAATCGTTTCTGCCATTGTTTTTAGGGTATTCAGTTTCAAATGGACTTTGAAATTGAATAGACATATATTTCTATAAGAAACGTATATATGATAAACAGTATTAATAATATTCAAATTAATTCAAACTAATAATTTAAAATTCATATTAATAAAATTGATAAACGCTTTAGAATTACGGTATCTTCTCTTCAGCGGCGCGACAACCCATTACTGAGTCACGGTCTTCTTTAACAGTCTCCGCCAGTTGTCCCGGTTAAGTGCAGCTGGTCTCCAGTTCCGGGTCCCAAGGATATGGCGCGCATCGTAGTTCACACCGTCTTCCCAACGTAGGATGGGTCTACCAACTCTCCTTGTGCCGTAGATCTGTTCTGTGAGTGCCTTTCTTGGTATTTCATTCTCCCCCGTTCTCATCTCGTGTCCAGCCCATCTGAGTCTACCAAGTTTCACAATATAATTTTCACAATATCTGGTTCATTCAGAAGAGTGTTCAGTTCTTGGTTGGTTCTTTTCATCCATTCACTTCCTACACATATTGGACCAAATATACTGCGGAGGATTTTGCGTTCACGAACCAGCAGGCTTGACTCAGACTTTCTAGAAATGGTCCAGGTCTCAGCCATAGGTGAGAACTGGGCAGATCAGTGTTTTATACAAAAGCAGCTTGATGCTCCTGGCAATTATTCTGCTCTGGAACACGGGTGTGAGACCAAAGAAGCACCTATTAGCTGAGGTGATTCTTCGTTTTATTTCTTCTGTTGTTTCCCCATCGGAGTTAACTTGGCATCCTAAATAAACAAAATTGTTGACTTTTTCGAAGGAGTAGATGCTAATTTGGATGTGCTCTCCTTCTGTAGCCTCCTGTCCTGTGACCATATATTTTGTCTTGATTTCATTTATTATGAGACCCAGCCTCCTTGTGGTACCTTGAAGAGCAAGAAAGGCTTCAGTGACTGCTCAAAGGGACTTTCCGATTATATCTAGGTCATCGGCGTATCCTAGGACCTGCACCAACCTGTTGAATACAGTCCCGGAGGAATCTATTCCAGCATCTCTCATAGCTTTTTCTAAGACAAGAATGAAGAGGAGGCAAGCAAGATCATCGCCCTAGAGGACTCCCTTTCCATAGTCAAACTCTCCTCATAAGTCATTCTGAATCCTCACCATGCCCTTCACTGTCAGCATTGTCATCCTACACAATCTTATTAATTTCTTTGGTATGCCCAGTTCTTAAAGAGGAGTGTAAAGTTCTTTTCTGTCAATGCTGTAGTATGCATTTCTGAAATCTATGAAGAGGTGATGGGTTTGTAGCTTATGTTCCCTACCTTTCTCCAGAATGTGTCGGAGTGTGAAAACCTGGTCTATTGTCGATTTTCCTCTTCTAAATCCGCACTTGACCAATCACCCGATCAGCATGTGGATTCTGACAGCGTGGAATGAAAATGGCCTTTTTTAATTTTTTTTTTTAGTTTTGTAATAATGGGGAAAAGTTGCCTTTTAGGTTCTAAAAGAAGAAAAAGAAATTTGGTTGCTATACTACAACATCTTGAGGTGCCGCAAAGAGCTTAAAGTTTGTAAAAAAATTAAAAAAATTGAAAAATTATAAACTTTGCTAAATTATTTTTTATGGTTTTCTCGTACATATAATGTTACAAAAAATAGTTGTAAATACATATATATAAGCATTAGAATTGGGAAAAATTATTAATTACAAAATATAATAATAATAAAAAAATATTGTTTAATGTCAAAAAGTTTGTATTTTTGCTAATTTTGAAACTTTTGCGAACATTTTGGTTGTTACAAATAGTAGTAAATAAGGTTGAAATAAAAGCTCGTCAAATCAATTATATATTTTTTTTATTAGAGCACACGTAAAAAAATATCACAATACAATTTCAAAGACATTGAAAGTTCATTTTTTATGATTTAAAAAACCCTTAATAATTACAAATGTTACAGCTGCAAAATGTTTGTTTCTACTTCATTGACACATTAAATTGTTTTTTTGTATCAAATTTTGGAATGTTCTCACGTGAGTCAATTTTTGCTCTTATATATCCTTCTCTTGCGATTTTACCACAGACATTTTGAGCCGATTCGATCACCAGTTTCACAGCTCTTTCCACTGCTTGCGTGTGACAAGGAAGCCGGGGAAAGTCGATAAGCGGGTCCACTTTACTATTTGGTTGAGCTTCAGATGTCTTCCGTATAAAGTCTTTGAGAGAGTCAATGGAAACATGTTTTACCAAGGGGGGTTCAGTTACGTCATTTTCAGCCCATGAGATCATGTCGATGTAATCCTTTGCGTCAAAGTTTATCTTTGGAACTTTAAAGTTCCTGACTCCGCCTCTACTTTCTGTTCTTGCTTTTAAAACACGTCGTAAACCAAGTTCTCTTACATTTTTGCGCTCATCATATAGCATGGACAAAAGGAGATTTTTGCAGCAGCAAAGTACCCATTTCTTTGAATAACCGGGTCTAGAACGTTCTTGAAATCATCAGAGAGATAGCGTGAATATGAGATAAGCTTAAACAGGTGTTTGGAACCATAAGTACATGAAGGTTTTAACTTAATGTTAAACCACACAGGTGCATACACTTTCACAATGTACTCAGCCAGAGTCTTAAGGTTTTCAGTTGAAGTTTCAGTTGCGACATACAATCTAAGTATAAGTTTGCTAATGTAAGCCACCTGGAGTGAGCAAGTTTTCCAGGATTTCTTAAAGATAAATCTAGTGAGCAATTTCCACTTGATACAGCGATACACATATCCAATAAATACTTCTGATCTGTACTTAAATCATTTATGTTCTCCAAAAGAGGAAGGTTATTTTCAATTGGCAAGAAAGTAACCACAGGAAGATTAGCACAGTTTTCCAGCTGCTGACCTATTTCGCCTTTAAACTCATTAGGTCCCTTCGTTTTACCATCTAAATGACAAAAAAGATGTCGCAAAGGTAGCTCATTTCCATGGAACAAACAAACTAACCATTGTAAAGGTCTTCCTATTTCATTTTCCATCAAAGAAATCACACAATTATTATGTCCAGTGTTTACAACGGTTCCATCACACCCAATAGCAGTAAAGTTCAAAAGTTGTTCGTTGTGTTCTCTATCTTCAAGAAACTCCAGTATACTGTCTGCTATGCCTTTCCAGTGCCAGATTTAGGTGTTACGTGGCCTAAAAACTTTGAGTTTGGTTCCTCTATTAGTGAAACGTGGTCTTCTGAAATAACATTTTTGTACAACTTAATTACTTTCTTTTCTTGATGCAAAGTGTTTTTATCAATAGTTAAACTATTGATGCAATGCAATAGTTAAACTGTTTTTACCTTTCTATTCATATTAAAACGCCTATTTGAAACTTTTTATTGCATAATCGAGACACGTAAAATTCTTTGAAAAAGTTACAAAAAGTGTGTTTTTATAAAACTTTACCGCTCTTGCGGCACCTCAAGACATAATCCAAAATGTTAAAAAAAAATTGTGTGTCTTTTTTGATATAAAAACTGCTTTTTTGACAGTATTTGAAATAAAAAAAAATGTTTGACAACTTCTTAAAAAAACTTAAAAATGTAGCGAAAATTGCAATTTTATGAAAATTTATCGTCCTTGCGGCACCTCAAGACGTGCTCCAATATTTTTCATATCTTTTTTTTATCTTATCTACACCAAAAGGCAACTTTTCCGCGCTATTACAAATTAAAAATCCAAACTTGATTTTTTCGTTCCACCCTGTGGAAGCAGTTTTTGGTACAATATATGGGACATTATTTTATACGTCACAGGGAGAAGAGAAATGCCTCTGTAATTGTTACAGTCTAGTTGATCTCCCTTTTTATGAACCGGACATATAACTGTCTTCTGCCAGGCTGTTGGCAGTTTCTCTTCTATCCATATAGAATTACGGTATGGTGATAAACATTTGCGAGATGTGTACTGCACTCAGTTGAGAGTTTGAAGCAAGTATCGATAGACTAATTAGACTGGCCTATTGTGAAGCGCCAAAAAATTTTCGAACGAGGTTTGCGATGCAGACATTTACTGACGGTGTTCGAGATAACGAACTACGTCAAGTGTTACGAATAATAAGACACCAGAACAGTGCGGATGCCCTGGTACATGCTTCGCAATGCGAGGCCGCCAAGTCAGCGTCTGGTTGGGCTAAAAGATCGCGACACCACAAACGACAAAGAGGAAAAACAAGGAACAGAGAGCAAACGGCCGGCGCTACAGAATAAAATAAGAAAGGATGTAAGACCGAAGTGTTATACGAGGGACATTCAATAATTAAAGAGACAAATTGATCTAGAGAAAAAACGGTTGGCAGGAAAAATTAGGTACTTTTAGGACTTGATGTTGGCATCCCTGGGATGATCTCTGAGCAGCTGTTTCATGAAAATTATTTTGCTTATAACCTCAAAATCTCATTTAACAATGGCAAGTCCGCTAGAAGTTTCCACATTAGTTGAACAACGTTCAGTGATTCGATTTTTACTTTCTGAAGGTAAAAACCCCTCTAATATCTATTCTAGAATGACTAAACAGTATGGTGAAAGTTGCATGAATCGCGGAAATTTTTATAAGTGGGTGGATCAGTTCAAAAACGGTCGAACCTCAGAGAACAGCGATCTGGACGTTGAATCTCGAATAGACAATATGATTAGTGACACCGTCGTGTTATAGTTGAAAAAATGGCTAAAAATTTGCAAGTAAGTGTTGGTACAGTTTATAGCATTATCAGTGACAAGCTTAGGTACCGCAAAACAAGTGTGCAAGATGGGTTCCAAAAGAGTTAACGCAACAACACAAGGACAACAGACTCAGAGTGTGCAGAGAGCTGAAGCAACGCTATTGGCTGGGGGACACTACCACACCCCCCGTATAGCCCAGACTTGGCACCATCAGATTTCCACCTGTTTGGTGCACTCAAGGAATCGCTACGTGGTAAGAAATTCAACAACAACGAAGAAGTCAAAAAATTTGTGGGAGACTGGTTCAAACGTCAAGATGAAGAATTCTTTGCTGCAGGCATAAAAAAAGGTGATTCATCGTTGGGACAAGTGTATTAGTGTTGGGGGGGGGGATTATGTTGAAAAACAGGAAAATTGTTATTTTGTAAAAATACACCATTTTTTCTCTAGATCAGTTTGTCTCTTTAATTATTGAATGTCCCTCGTAGATGTGGGAAACCTGGATATCTACAACGAGGTTATCAGTGAACATCTACAACACATTGTTTGTCAGTAAAGGCCTTTGCCACAGTTATATGTAAAACCGTTTACCACTGAAGATGGCTTCCAAAGGTGAGGCCGAAGCGTGTGATACCAACATCCGTCAGAGTGATAACTACAATAGGCTGCGACCCAATAGCTCGTGTATTGCTTTCAGTAACTATGACGCCGCCTGTGAAGGCCTCACAAATATGATAAAGTGTTGTTCTTCACAATACAATCTACGAAAACCTACGAGCGTGATACGAGAGTAATGCAAAAATTATTCAAATAACACTTGTATGTACTTAATTTAAATATCGGTATGGAGAACCATACATGACTTCCATGTTCTAAGATTTATATTTAATATCTTTTTTTTTTTTTTAAGAAATATTTCCATAGAAACCTCTTCTTTCTTGAACCTTAACCACAGTTACTGTGGTCACTAACGTACACCACCTCACGTCAGCGCACTCGATTTTCACTGATGATGGCAGTCGTTGGCACTGCCGAAACGTCTGTTTTTTACAGAAAACATTAGACCACGACCAAACAGCCCGTGAAGGAATTTTAACAACAAACTATTTCTTTGTTGCCGATAACGTAGTAAAGATATAAAAAATTATCACCTCACCTTCAACTATTATTTTCATTTATAGAAAATTACCACCTCCCCCTTCACTACCCTTTACATTTATAGACATTTTATCTATCTTTCAACAGTGGATTATTATGAGCTTCTTTTGAGCGTACTTTATTTATAAAAATTAAGTACTTTACTCTTGTTAAAACATAAAACGTTGCAGGTACCTAGTTTCACCACAATCAATATTCCTTGAATCCTCTATAACTTAGGCACATATGCAAAAAATTATTTGATTCTGTATGAATTTGCGGCAGTTATCGTTCGCCATAGAAAAAATTCTACACACAGAAACACAGAGACACTTTTCGGAAAACGACTTTTCTTCATGTTTTGAGGGTAGTACAAACAGAATCAGCCCTAATCTGGAACACGATTTTTTTCGCCATCACCATACTTCCATTTTCTTATGTGACATGGAAGTAAAAATTAATCATCCGCGCTACGAAAATGATGTGACGTTTTGAAATAATTCCAGACGAATATAGTTCACCATACACTAAAGACCGTCTTTGTCGGCGAAAACACAGGCAAAGTATAAAGACGTCGTGAGTGAGTGAGTGAGTGCGTGAGTGAGAGGGAGAGAGGGAAAGAGAGAGAGAGAGAGAGATGCGAAGCGTTTACGGTAGTACGATAACCTCTACGCTAAAACTAATAAAAGTTTCAGTACGCGCGACTGCAAACGATATATATATATATATATACGAAAATATACTACTTGCAGAAGAAACAAATTGAATAACATCAAAACATTATATATATATATATCACTATCTATAGCCAGCCTTGTGTGCCTTTTATAGTAGCTATTTTCTTTGTCCCAGCGGCAGCCCAACTTATCCCACAATCTATTTTCGGTGTAATATATTAAACATAAAAATTCTTTCCCTATTCACGAGAACGTGAATAAATTGACGGAGGAGGACAATCCCCGACCTCTTTTAATATCGTGTTTAGTACTGAACTGTGTGTGCCAGACAAAAGATTATGAAAATTTATACAAAAATATATTTACAAATAACTTCTTTTAGCATATTTTTAGAAAGATATTTGCTTTAACAATGTGTGTGTGTGAGGTGGGTTTGGAAACAACGCGCTCTCACAAAAGCACAAAAGCACACAGACATTTCACAACATCTCTTGCTTGTATTGTGAAAAGATGTTTAAATCGGTTTTCTTCCTTCCACGTCAAATGTAAAAGGCCCCTCAGATTTTCAGTTATTTCCTGCCGTTCCTTATCTCCTAATAAGGGAGGTGGGGAAGAGGAGGAGGAGGAGGAGAATAGGGAGCCAAAGGTGTTCAAGAGAAGGTGGCGGCAGAGAAGGAGGAGAAGGACGGGGAGCAAAAGATAGTCACGGAGTAAGTGGGACGAGAAGGAGGAGGAGGAGGAGGAGGAAGAGGAAGGGGCAGAAGTTGATGGTAAAGGTTGGAGAAAGAAGCAGACGTAGAGTGTGAAGAAAAGGATGAGGAGGCGCAGGAGTTTTCACCTGCGAGGAAGTTGAGGAGAAGGAGGTGAGAAAGAAAAACAAGAAGAAGGTGAAGAAGGAGTCGCCAAAGGAAAAGAAAAAGAGGAGGCAATGTTGATGTTAATGATAAAACAGACGCAGTATTGTATTTTGTGACATTTTGGTGTAATTTTGTTCATTTTGTAGCCCTAAAAACGAATTAACTTGAGGACCCTGCCGTCCGCTTGCATACTCACACAAGTGCTGGGAGGTCAGAACTTTGTACTCTGCATGGCTTTCATGCACTTCTTGACAGCCAGCACAAAAATTCGGCCTTCATTAAAATATTAAAATTATTTTCTTCCTGGAAAATATAAATAATTAACCAGAGTTCTTATGTTTTGCGGTGTTAGAATAGAAAGATAAACCATTAAGAACAATTTTAAATAAATAAAGATTCTTCCCGTGTGGAGTTGCTAGTCTCCCATCGGGCGCCTCCCCAGGTGGCGGATAGGAGTATGCTCACCAGATATGGCGGGTACCGGAGAAATAAAGTGCCTGAGGGGGGCCAAAACTAGCAGCTGCCGCCTTGTAGTTGGATATTGGTTTATCAAAGGCTAAAGGCAGTAAACCTTTATTAAAAATTACCTGGTCCTCCACGTTGGGGGTTAATGCAATGGGCCAACTCCCCCCCCCATTCATTGGAAAAATAAAATGTAAAAAAATCAAATAGATTGCAGCCGGATGGATTCAATAATGGTAAATGAGAATTCAATCACTTCTGTATTCTTTGGTTCCGGAAAATGTGTAAACATTGTACAGCCGGAATAATAATAATAAAGATTCTTAACCCTTGTTAACGTTATCAATATAGTCAACAAGAACTTTCCAATCGCATGTACGCAGTTCACCCCGGACACAAGTTTTATAAATCTTCTTCTTCTTCTTCTTCTTCTTCTTCTTCTTCTTCTTCTTCTTCTTCTTCTTCTTCTTCTTCTTCTTCTTCTTCTTCTTCTTCTTCTTCTTCTTCTTCTTCTTCTTCTCAGTTTGGCAGGAAACGTGTGTGTTGTTGCACTTTCCTATACTTTACTTTCTTACGTATAACTTCGAAAATAATTTAATTTTTTAAGTTGTATATGTAACTAAACGAGAGCAGGTTTTGTGTGTAGAAAAATAAGAACAATTTTAACGAAGACGACATGTATAAGTTGCCGGGAGTCTGAAAACCTGTTTTGAAATAAGGTGAAGGCATCATTATAATAAATAAAATGGAATATTTGTTTTTCAAAGTTATGGCGGTCTCTGTGCTGTCCTGTAGGTGTGAATTATGGCAACAACTAAGAAAACAAGAAAGTAAAATAAAAGTGCTTGGAAATGGCGTTCTGAAAAGGAGTTAAAAGGTGTTCTAAGCTTGATAGTATAAAGAGTTAAGCCATAAGAGATGAATTACAAGTTTTTACCTTGAATGAAAAATTAAAAGGTCAACAGTAGAAAGAACACTTAGTAAAACTGTCAGATTGAAACTTGAAAAACAAGTCTGGAAATATAAAGCTATAGGACACAGGTGCGTGCGTAGACCTAGGAAAAGATGGGTGAAGGATGTCTGAAGGCACCTTGCCTATGCCGTGATGTGGAGATGATGATTAACATTAGTGATAAAAAGAAGAAAAAGTAGAAAAAGAAGAAGAAGGGGGAGGAGGGGGAGGAGAACGTCGAGAAGGAGGAGAAGGAGGAGGAGGAAGAGGAGAAGGAGAAGAAGAAGAAGAAGAAGAAGAAGAAGGAGGAGGAGGAGGAGGAGGAGGAGGAGGACGACGACGACGAGAAGAAAGAGAAGGAGGAGAAGAAGAAGAAAAAGAAGAAGAAGGAGGATGAGGAGAAGGAGAAGGGTGAGAAGAAGAAGAAGAAGAAGAAGAAGAAGGAGGAGGAGGAGGAGGAGGAGGAGGAGAAGGAGGAGGAGGAGGAGGAGGAGGAGGAGAAGAAGAAGAAGAAGAAGAAAAGAAAAAGAAAAAGAAGAAGAAGAAGAAGAAGAAGAAGAAGAAGAAGAAGAAGAAGAAGAAGAAGAAGAAGAACAACAACAACAACAAGGTTTTTCTTTAATTTGTTCTCCGTATCTCTCGTATTGTCCGATATTAAGTAAAAGTCAATACCGCATTGTACGACTGTCATTAACCCGTCTGCAGTAATAAATTACGCGCGGGCGATGATGTGTGTGTCGCCCACACAACGTAGGCTACGTAACCCTCCACCTTTCTAATCAGATAAGGAAAATTCAATTTGGTGAAGAGAGTTTATCTGTTTTAAAATGACACCACACACCATTCACCGCGTGGTAACCAAACATACATAGACACTTTAAATGATTATATTTAGTATCTTCAATTTAATTTAGCATTGCGCACTTTGCCAAATATACTTCTAAAAATAATATTAAAAGAACGGGTAGGGTTTTACGGTTATACTGTGTAGCTAACTAAAAGCAATGTCAAGTCGAACACACCCACAGCCGGCTTAACACCCACTACTACTGCTTCTGAAATACGTTTGTGTTTGTCCAAAATAGTGTTAGAAGATGTAAAATTGGAAGATATAACACATATAAATGTTTCAATAAAGTATCCTGAAAAGAAGGTCACAACAATCCACTGTAGAAAGGCAGATGAAATATCTATAAATGAAAAGGGTAGTTGAAGTAGGAGGGGTAATTTTATATAAATGAAAATGACAGTTTTAAGGGGAGGGTGTAATTTTATAAAATGAAAATGATAGTTGTAAGGGGAGGTTGTAATTTTCTATAAATGAAAATGATAGTTGTAAAGGGAGGTTGTAATTTTCTATAAATGAAAATGATAGTTGTAAGGGGAGGTTGTAAGGGGAGGTCGTAAGGGGAGGTTGTAAGGGGAAGTTTAAGGGAGGTCGTAAGGGGAGGTTGTAATTTTGATATGTGCACTACGTTATAGAAAGAAGTAGTTTCTATGTAAATATTTCATTTCACATTGTCAAATGTTTCAATTTTTATTTAAATAATTTTAAATATAAATCTTAGAACGTGGAAGTCATGTATGGCTCTCCATAGCGATTTTTTAAATTTATTTCAAACACGATGTTTGTACGCATTTGAAAGTATATCTATCTACCAATATGGTGTATTTTAAAATGAGTGTTATAACCCTCAAGATTGTCTCATCCGACACCCCTCACGAGCAGCTTCTAGTTACCCCACTCATTTACACTATGTAATTGTCTTACTTTGTAATAATCCTAATTTTAAAAACCAGGTAAAACTGTCATGCACCTTCTTTTTTGAAAATATTGTTTTACGAAGGGTTATACCACAATTAACGGGGACAAAACTGTATTGCATTTCTGCTCCATTTTTTCTATAAAGATTTATTGTCATTAGAAAATCGGGAAGAACCAGGTCACCGAATCTTGTCTGTTTGTCTGTCTGTCTCTCTGTCTTTCTGTCTGTCTGTCTATCTCTCTCTCTCTTTCACACACACACACACACACACACACACACACACACACACACACACACACACACACACACACACACACACACACACACACACACACACACACACACACACACACACACACACACACACACACAATCCTCTCTGTTTCTGGATTCCCCTACCCTGACTTTTACGTAATTCAATACAGACTACGTACAGGATATTTATGTCGGGGATTTTGTCCGCCAAATGTTGGCTAAAGATAATCCAACCAGTATAATCTCTTTGCCGTCTTCTGTTCTTTAACGTATACTCCACGATTCGAGGCCCAGTTTTCGTTGTATTTCCGTCTCTTATTTACGCACCCGTACTCCCATATAACACCCCCCCCCACACAAACACAGACAAATCTAGATGTACATTTCACTTACAATTGTTACTGTACTGAACACAAATTAGTAGCATAATCGGGACTCTCGTATTTTTTTGTTAATTAAAGAGTTATGTAATATCAAAGTATATATTATCCAATAATAATAAATTTACGAGTGGTATAAACTTCAAGTGTGTGTGTGTGTGTGTGTGTGTGAGAGAGAGAGAGAGAGAGAGAGAGAGAGAGAGAGAGAGAGAGAGAGAGAGAGAGAGAGAGAGAGAGAGAGAGAGAGAGAGAGAGAGAGAGAGAGAGAGAGAGAGACAAACAGACAAATAGACAAGATTCGGTGACCTGGTTTCTTCCCTATTTTCTAATGACAACAAATCTTTATAGAAAAAATGGAGCCTATCCAATAATAAATTAGTTCAAAATAATGAGCATGTTGTGCACCTCAGGAAGCGTACTAGTTATATTATGTGCTGATTTTATTAGGGTTAGGCTATAACGTGAAATAGATGTACAAAGTAATAATTTATTTTGCGGTAGATCATTACTGTCACCAGAAATTAGAAAGTAAAATACATACGCAATTGTCATTAACAAGGGAACCTTGATCCTGTGTCTACAGGCAAAGGTTATTGTGTTGGGACACAATGATACCTAGGAACAACAATACACACAAGACATAACAATGATCAACAGTGGTCGTTTTTTGTTCATAATTTCAGATGCAGTTCAAAATTGTGTCATAACAGCCAGTAGAAAATATAATACACAAGTACTGTATAGTACACATATAAAAAAACATTAAACAGTAATTGTGGCTTGGGAACAAAAGGTGGCGCCAACACAGATGTCACAGTTCACTAATTAATTTTGTGTACGACAATGTGACAATAGCAACAATGAAAGCAGAAACAATGAATGGAGTAAACAATACGTGTGTTGTCTAACAAGACGAGTACTCAACAAAGAACGTAAGCTTTCACTGCCGGAATTTGGCTGGAAAACATCTACCGTGATCGAGCATTATTGAAATCATCGTTGCTGTCGAAAACCTGGTCCATGATAACACTGTCAATTAGAGGTGGGCCGATAAACCTATAACAGGTATTTTGGGACGATTATGTTTTGGAACGGACACAACAGTAACTTAAAAGTTGAAATACCTGTTCCGATTCCTCGCGGCCTCGCGGTTCCGAGTCGCGGGACACCTCTACGCAACTAATGAATAAACGAGTACTACGAGTATTATGAGTACACGAGTACAAAGTCACTTTTTGGTGCTGAATACTTCATTCTGAGCATGTGCCGAATGGCACACAATTACGAAACGAAGCAAAACAACGAGGTTCAGAATATCCCTATGCAAAGAGACGAAACTATTTTTAATAAATGAAAAAAATTCTGACTGATGTTACATTTATTCTCGTCTGTTATGCAGATATATAATACAGATTAAAATAACAAATTATATATTATACTAGTTACCAACTTGGTAAATTTTGAAAAAGCGAATTATATTGTTGTATAACCGTTGGTGGCTACAGAGTAGCTGAAAGGTCATATAGTACTTTTTGTTAATGTGATTTCGGAGTTGATTTTAACTTCACTGCACATCTCACTTAAATTTTTTTGATAATCTTTGTTGTGCTATTACGTGCACTCTAAATTTTATTGCCTGAGTTTTGCAACTAATTTGTCTAACAAAAATAAAATCAATAATTTAGTATTAAATCTATGTCAATTTGTTTACTCCTAGTGAAAACTTAAAGTAGTATTCTCAAAGGGAGATAGGCCTATATATTCTCTTGTTTCTTATTTTATTTTAAACAGTAACAGCTTAATCAAGTCACAGTGTAAAGTAACACTGTTAATACTTTTAGTTTCAGTGTATTTCTTATAACAAATTATATAATACAGGTGTGTGTGTATATATATATATATATATAATAGATATATAATAACAGGTATTTGTACGTGTTACTTTTTTGGAACGGTTTCGTTTGTACCTGTTATTTTTAAACTCTAGTTTAGCACACCTTTACTGTCAACACAAACTATATACTAACTTACATATTATATCACATTTATTTAAAAGCTGTATCAAATACATTACGTAGATTATTTAGTAGTCAATGTCTGTCAATGTCCAGGCCCATGTCCATGTCATTTACTTGTCCAGTCAATGTATAAACCCCACTGAACATTTTTTGTATGTTATTTGGAGTGTAGTAACAGATAGCTAGCGCATCGGTTGTAGAGCGTGTAACTGCCCCCTTGCAAGGAGAACTTCTGTTGCATCCCGCCAAACTCTATTCAGATTACACGTAACTCTCAGGTTAGATAATAATACAATTACAAGTTGTACTTCACGCCCAGACGGGGGGGGGGGTATCTTGTCGCTGGTAACACTTTACTGCGCAAACACAACACGCCTTGCTTCACTTCGGAACTGTATATTGACTTTACAACAATCCACTATCTCTGTAATCGTCATCATAACCAGCATCTTCAAGGATTAAACCAAGGATGGTTTGTTCCGGTCTCAAATAGGCAAAGATTAGAGCTGGTCACTCCAGCGCTTCCTCGGATGTCCCACACCTCTCCGTCTCCTCGGCTTATAGTTCCATATTTGTTTGGGGATGCGGCAGTAATCCATTCGGCAAAGATGTTCACACCAATTCAGCCGATACTGGGCGATCCTGTCGAGTATACTCATAATATTCAGTTCCTGCCATATGTCTGCGTTTCTTCTATCATCATGGAGAGTATACCCTGCCACGTGCCTGAGAAATCTCATTTCAACCGCTTGGATGTGACTAGCCTGGCCTTTTGTTAAAGTCCAATTCTCAGACCCATAAAGAAGTGTGGGAATGGACATCACCTTGTAGAAGTTTAGGCGCAGTTCTTTGCTTGCCGACTTAAGAGTTTGCCTAATCTTTAGACACATAAGGTTGAACGTATTCAACTTATCCCTGGCAATCGATCACCGAATTTGCAGTCCATACTAACTCTATCGAAAAACCGATTACCGAAAAACGTTCTACCGAACGTTTCAGCCAACCGGAATCAGCAGGTGTCTTTAAAATGCAATAAAATAATAAAACAAACAAATTTTTACAGCTACAGCTAACTAGTATACTATTTGACCTACAGACCTCGATCAGACTTCTACAAATCTTGCAAAATTTTGACTTCTATTTTTAGCTCGAGGTGCCCCTAAAGATGAACATTTTCAAATTAAACACTACTACATCCGGCTTTGGGTGAACACCATTTTCTTTCTGTGTTAGAATAAAATTGACTTATCTCCGGACTGTTGGGCCGTGGTCCAGTCCTGCGGTTACAAACAGACGTTTCGGCCTCACTTCTGGACGTCATCGTCAGTGTGAGAATCGGTAAAATTGACTCGGAGGAAAGCACCAGCCATTGCCACAGTACTGTGGTTTGACTCGGAGAAAAGCACCAGCCATTGCCGCAGTACTGTGGTTTGACTCGGAGGAAAGCACCAGCCATTGCCACAGTGCTGTGGTTTGACTCGGAGAAAAGCACCAACCATTGCCACAGTACTGTGGTTTGACTCGGAGGAAAGCACCAGCCATTGCCACAGTGCTGTGGTTTGACTCGGAGAAAAGCACCAACCATTGCCACAGTACTGTGGTTTGACTCGGAGAAAAGCACCAGCCATTGCCACAGTACTGTGGTTTGACTCGTAGGAAAGCACCAGCCATTGCCACAGTACTGTGGTTTCACTGACGAACACAGTTTTCACTGAAGATGACCTCCAGAGGTGATACCGAAACGTCTGATACCAACATCCGTCAGAATGATAATTGTAGTAGGCCACGGCCCAACAGTTCCAATTTTAATTTCAAATATTATTACGTTGGGCGTGAAAGTCTCAGCAATATGGTAATGTTTACTGTTCGGAAATAGGGCATAAGTTCCGATCCAAAAGTGCCAAGACAAAAGTTACAAAAAGTTTAAGTTCCAATTTCAAATAATTGTTTTTCATTACTATTTTGTTTCCGAGCAACAGAAGATTAGTGTTATTATAAATTTTTTCATAACCTACTTAAACTACAAAATTCAGAGCTTCAAAATTTATCGTAACTTCATTAAAAATTGAATTTTGATCCGATATGGCCGAACTCATTCAGAAGGGCAAGACAGTTTATTTACATTTCTGTGGTTTCCTGTATTACATCTATGATTTATTTCATCTGTGTCAAAGCGTTTTTCGTCGAGTACAATCCGAAGTTTGCTGGAACAATATAACGATGAGAATGACAGGACCATTAAAGAAGTAACTCAAATGATGTCTGCTTTAGCTTTAGTTCCTACTGAGAAAGTACGCGAAACTTTCGATATTTTCATTGATGAGGTTCCAGAGAATTTTCTTCCAGTAGCCGAATATTTCGAAGTGACATATGTACGTGGTAGACCAGCCAGAGGTAGAAGGAGAGCGATTTATGCCCCCAGAACTGTGGAATCAATATGATGCTGTTCTTCAAATAATGGCACGAACCAGTAATTCATCTGAAGGGTAGCATAATCGCTTTCAGGTAGTGGTGGGACGGTGCCATCCAAGCTTATATAATTTTCTGAACGGGCTACAACATGAACAAGGTGGCACAGAAACCATGATACGACAACTTAATCTAGGACAACAAATAAAAAATCCAACGTCAGCTCGTCGACGAAATTTTGAAGAAAGAATTTTCAACATTGTTCAGCGACATCAAGAATACGTTGAAAATGATACAATCATAGATTACGTACCTGAAATCTATAGGCTATTATTTACATTTTTAAATTTATTTGGAAATTTTGTACTTTTGAAACTTTATACTAATGGAACTTTGTACAGTTGCAAAAATAAGGATTGGAACTTTTGTCTTGGAACTTTTGGATTGGAACTTTTGTCACCCAATCAACTGTTCATCTCGATTTGCAGAGCGCAGCCTTCTTTACAACTGAGTAGATAATAAACCGAGACTTAGAAATTGCCAGTAATTTAGCCTGGTTATTGCTACATTCTTCTGCCAAGTCTATGAGCCCCGAACGCATCAGTGATATCTCCATGAATCACACAAAGTTCTCATAATCCCATCATGAAAGTTACTCATTCACAAAGTTACATTATGAAATGCATAGAGTTTGGTTTATATGTGAAACATGCGTGCGCATACAATCTCAAAGATACACGCGCGCGCGCATTTACTCAACACTGCTCAGCCTCAACCAGTTGTCTTTATATCCTTACTAAAATAGTTTATAAATTAATAGAATCACCTGAGATTCGTAGTTCCGACGCGTTTCGGAACATATAGGGTGCGTCAGCTAAATCCGGACAAAACAAACAGTTTATTAAAACAATAATAGAACAATAATATTTAATCATTTATTATTTATATAAAACAATAATATTTATTCGATATAACCCCCGTTTGCTGTGGATCACTGCCTCGATCCTTGTTCTGAAGCGCGAGCACGCTCTTTTCAACTGCTCCTTGTCTAAATCCGCGAATGCTGCCTCAATACTGGCCTGAAGGGTTACCACGTTGGGGTGCCTGGACTTGTTAGACACCCTTTCAATAACGCCTCAAACGTAATAATCAAGGGGGTTTAAATCAGGACTATTGGGAGGCCAGAATTCCTTAGACCAGAATGCATCCACGTTATCGAAAAGCCAGTTCTGCACTAAATGGCGGCTTGTGTGAGCAGATGCACCGTCCTGTTGAAAGATGTACGGTCTCCCGGAGGCCACAGTTTCCATCCATGGCTTCACTACAGTTCCCAGAATCTCGAGGTAAACGTTCATCGTGATGGTTTCTCCCTTTTTAAAGAAACGTGGCGGCATGAGGTCACCCTCACTGGAGACGACGCTTAAGACGTGAACACTGGCCGGAAACTTCGTCCTGGCTACTACAGGGACATCCTCGGGATCATGCGCGAGCCAACGGTCGTTTCTTCGGTTCACTTTTGCATCAACAGTAAAAATCTTTTCATCAGAAAAAAACCTGAGGTGTCCAGTTTCGTGCTTCAATGAACAAAGAAGCAAATTGGAGCGGGCAACTCTTTTGACCTTGGCAGCCTCAGACAGCATTTGTCGTACCTTAAGCACATAAGACGTGTATTTCAAGTCCTTTTCTGCTATTCGACGCATGGTGGCCTAACTTACCCCAAGTGTGGTGGAGAATTTACGAAGCGTCACCCCTGGATCTTCTGAAATAAGCTCTTGAGCCCTTTGGACTACATTTGGGGCCCTACCAGTCTTCCCTCTTGAATGGCTTTGCCTTGTGGAACCTTCTTCGGACTTCTCCGCGTGTGCATACTATTGCGCGATGTCGTAAACGGTCGATCGCGGGTACCCGCAGAACCGAACAATTTCGGCCGGCGAACGCCCGGCGTGGAAGCGCTTCCATTACTTCCGCTCGTCAATTATATTCCGCACTCGATCTCACAGACTCACCCATTTTGAGGTTATGCGCGTCTTACACATACGTACAGCTGGCTTACCTAAACGCCAACAATCGACTACTGCTGAAGTCAAATGTGGCGGGAAATTCAAATTGAATTTTGTCCGGATTTAGCTGACGCACCCATATGTTGCATCTTCAGCTATAAATCGCTTAGTCGAGGTCACTAATTGTTAAAATCACATTACTTTATACTCACACACGTTCACATGGGTGCGCACCCTTTGAAGGCAGATCGGATACACTATACCGTATACTATATATTCTATACTCGGATAGTGTATCCCAAAGGGTGCGCACCCATATAAACGTGTGTGAGTATAAAGTAATGTGATTTTAACAATTAATGACCTCGACTAAGCGATTTATAGCTGAAGATGCAACATATGTTCCGAAACGCGTCATATTAACGCAAAAATGAAGTCACACTACGGGTCTCAGGTGATTCTATTAATTTATATATAAAACAATGACTCGATTACCAATAACAATACATATATGTCAAAATCATTTAGTTCCAAGAGAATAAGACAAGAATCTCTCGGTCAATATAATCCACGAATCAATGCAATCTACGACATAACTAACTTATAACTTGGGATTTTGTTCGTCCGCTAAATGTAGTTAGCCGAATGGGGTCCAATAATCCAGTCCACTCAGCTATCTTTCTGTAATACCTCCATATTTGTCTCTTCTCATTCTAAAACGTATCTATCTTTCTTGTGTACGCGCGCGCGCGCGTGTGTGTGTAACAGAAATACGATAAAATAAAGCGTTTACTTTTGTACTGCCTCCTAATAGTTAACCGAAGCGGAAAGACGCTATTTCTATAGCTTTTTTGTTGAGGGTGTCTATTGTATTCTGCTCTAGATTTTTTAATATAAAAACTAGCCTATTGAAACGACAGTTTACTTCATTAACATTTTTGGTAAAGTGAACAGGGGTGTATTTACGGGGGGGTGGGGACAAACGGGACCTTACCACCTCCTCCACGGAGGGTCGAAAAATGTGACGAAAAATTTGGTTAATCTCTTAGATTTTAGGCGTTTTTATTATTATTCAGCTATTACTAATATGTACATTAGTAACTTTCTTTTAAATATACAAACAGGTTAATTACACAGCATTTGCGTGTACGTTTGAAATATATGCAATATAGAGAAATGAATTCATTTACTAAGTATCTTGTAAACAATCAGATTTTGGATCACGTTAGTAATTTTAATTACCTGGGTTGTAATATCTCATGCGGAACTAATATTGATTGGGATAGTAAGCTAACAAAATTCAGACGCATCTGTGGAACGATTCATAGGTACCTGAAAAATAAAACACGGATAAAACAACGAAAAATACGGATAAATAAAACAAGGATACCCGAATGAAATTTTATAAAACTGTGGCTGTCCCCACATTCCCGTATGCTAGTGAGACATGGACTCTTGGTTAAAGGGACGTGCAGAGGATTCAGGCAGCCGAAATGAAATTTCTAAGAGGAACGTAAGGTTGTTCTCTGTTGGATCGTTGAAGGAACGAGGATATTGAGCGCGATTTAAACATTGTATCATTGTACAAAAAGATTGAAGACCACATAAGGAGATTGTATGATCACTTGAATTGCATGCCTGATATCCGTCTACCTGTGGCTGCCTTGGGTTATCGCCCTACTGGGAAGTGAGATGTCGGTAGACCGAGGAGGAGATGGGTTCCGGAACAGGTCTAAGGTCTAGTCCTTTGAGTGGTGATGATGATGATGAGTATCTTGTAAACAATGTTTCAATAACGCGTAATCTTATTGTGTCATTACCGTTTATATTAATAGGATTCGTTTCATCACACGATCTTCAGCCACTTTAAAGACATTAATATCGATTAGCCTTATGTTATTTTTTTTATTTTGTGTTAGCCTCACTCGACTGTACTCTTCCCAAGGCCAAATTCTAGATACACCACGAAAAGTGAAACACAAAGGGAAGACAGGACCAGAAATTCTCTCGACAGCGGACACTATTTTAGGACGGTAGATTATTAACTCATTTTCATCGTCTTCTTAACGGTTTTAGGCTTTAGCGGCCTGTTCCTGCTCCACAGTCCACCTTTTCTTAGCTCTACCGACTTTTCTTCTGTCTGGGTTGTAATGTTTTGCCATCTTCGGTATTATACTTTCTTCCATTTTATTGATGTGTTGAACCCATTTTCTTCTGTATTCTTTAACCGTTTCATTAACTGCAAAAATATCTAAACCACTTCTTACCTTTTTATTTCTTATATGCACGACTCGGACCAAAATATGGACAGACAACACATGCATAGAACAAGTAAGACATTTCAGCTGTCTTGGACGTGACATTATTTATAATCAAGATAGGGATAAATTCTTAACTTAAATTCTTAATCCTTGAATTCTTAAGATAATTAATTATTCTGATAGCTCGCATATTTGATTTCTTGTTCGACCTACATAAAATCTGGAACTGCGGGTCATTGAAATTTACGAACGAAGTAAGATTATCTTAACCACTGTATTTTGTTCAGTCTTCATTAAACACGTCAAGCGAGTTTTAAGTATTAACTCTACTTATATCCGTCGTGTGACTTCTTTACGTCGTTAAAATGACGCGTTTCGGAACATCTCCTCCATCATCAGATAAAATCGCTCTATTGAGGTCGTTAAACGTTAAAAACACATGTTACACATAATTGTCCACTATGTAATTCACTTGCTTCCTAAATGGTGCGCACCAAGACGAAGCCGATCGGACACTGAACTATTATCTGAGTGATTACGCCTAAGCGGGTTCAAAGCTGTATCGTATAGCGGGTTGGATTTAAAATTTAAGTGGTCATTCAATATGAAGTCTCGGCTGTTTATGTTATTATATGCTTTGTATATTTCGAACTCTTCTATTGCGTCCATGTAACGGCCTTTGTTGCACACATGTAGGGGTATTAAATTAGATTTAAAGTCAGTATAATTATGATTGTGTAAGATTAAGTGGCGGGCAAAGTTGGACTTGATATTATTTAACAAAGTGAGATTATTTAGGTGACGTTTTGGTGTGTGCTCTTTAAATCGTTTGAGGAAACCTCTCCCCGTTTGACCAATGTAAAAACTGTTGCAGTCGTTACATGATAATTTATATATGCCGGATTTCTTTTCTAAAGGTATGGGTTTTCTATGACGTAGTATTTTTAATAGACTATTGTTTGTTTTGAAGGTAGCAGTAATATTCAATTTATTAAATGTGGAGGTTAGAATCTTTGGCATTATATTTGTGTATGCGGTAGAAATAAATGTTATTTTTGTATCCTTATCTATTGGGGGCTTGGATTTTCGAATTTTATGTTTCGAAACATTAAACACGCCAAGCGAGGTCTAAGTATTAACTCTACTGTTTGTCATTTGTCTGTCGTATGTCTGTTTGTCTGTTTGGGGTATGCCTGTTTGTCTGTTTGGGGCATGTCTGTTTGTCTGTTTGGGGCATGTCTGTTTGTCTGTTTGGGGTATGTCTGTTTGTCTGTTTGGGGTGTCTGTTTGTCTGTTTGGGGCATGTCTGTTTGTCTGTTTGGGATATGTCTCATGGTAACTTTTGAACGCATCTACCGATTTTCGCAAAACATGGAGTGAGTATCCATACAACACGAACCGTAGCTTATTCAGCAGAACACTGTCGTATGCCTTCTTCTCAGTGGAGGATTATCCATAACGCTAGGATATGCTGCAGCACCGAGCACCAAGACCTCAGCTGTTACAAGGGACACCATCCAGCCCTAAACCACAAAAAAATGTTTTGAAGATAATAAATGTAGAAAAACAAAAACCAACATAAATGTCCTCAATCCAAAATCGTAAAAAGATGTGCGCACTCTTTTCGATAATCTTCTAATAGAACTGAGCATTTTGTGCCACTAGTAAAATTGCAAGAAAGAGTTTTTTTTTCAGATCATTCGAATAAAGACGATAGATTCCATGATACTACAGTATGTCCGCTTAAGGTATTAAACTGGATTATTGATTGTAAAATGATTTATGTATTTACGAATTTATACATTCCTTATCGCCTGCTATGACGATTCCAACAGCTAACTGCGAATCTGAAAGAGCATTTTCTGGATTAAAACGATGAAAGATATGTTGAGTTTAAGTATGGAAGATGAGAGATTATCTTCGTTAGCAAGGTTGAATGTTGAAAGCGAGATAATTGAATCACTCGGTTTTGAAGAAATCATACATGGATCGATTAGTATTTTCTAAGCTTAAGTACTACTATGCTTATTGTAATCACTATTTAGCTAAATATTTGTTGTAATTTGAGACTTTACTATAATAATTTTTACCTTTCAAAATTGTGTGTGTGTGTGTGTGTGTGTTGGGTCCTCCTGTATTTCGACTGGTTTGTACCTTCCCCGCATATACCCGTGGTCCGTGTGTTACGGAGTCTCTTACAGGTATATGGGACCTACAATTTAACGCCGCATCCGAACGGCATAGTTGAGGAGGGTTTATACTAGGCAGGATACCTCTCTCTGGTTTGCCACTGCCTTGCAAGGGGGAACGGTCGTATGTAAATCAAATAGCCCCGGCGTTAATCGGACCCCCGTCGACAGCGTAGCAGTGCCACACAAAAATAATGGATAAGAGGTTGAATTTTAATTCGGGGTGGGGCACCAGTCAAATGGCAGCATAAGGCACCACGTGCTTCTAATCCGACCCTGCTTCTTCTTCTGTTCCATAATACCAAACGGGTTTCTACATTTTTTGCCATTCAGTTCTCAAGAAATTGTTTCAATATAAAGTTTACTACAAATGTACAGTTGTATGAGACAACCCAGTGTGAGAGTTTACATGAACTTTAAAAATTAAATATGGCTGACATTACAACAGGGAAAAAAGGCTATTCGTGTGCTAAACTCGTTACTTTGGTCGAACAAAATGAAATTTCAAACTACAGTGGAGCCCATTTTAAATTACGGCTGCGAATGCTGCCAACTTTCAGATAAAGGGAAAAAGATGATAGGAACTGTAGAAATGGACTTCTTAAGAAGAGCGTGTAATATTTCTAGAATGCAACATGTTAGAAACGAAGATATAAGAAGGAAAACAGGTCGCGTATTTACAACAGCAGAAAGAATAGAATCCAGACAGTTGCTATGGTACGGTCACGTAATGAGGATGGAGGAGAAGCGATGGCCAAAGAAAGCATTGACTTACACACCACAAAACAGGAGAAGAAAAGGAAGACTGACAACACAATGGGGAACAGGAAGTAGGAAAAGCATGAGAGATCGAGCTATCGAAGATGATGACTGGAAGGATAGGGATAAATGGCGAGATGGTGAGAGATGGCGAAATGCGGGATTCGGCATAGACTGTAGGAACTCCGCTAATAATAATAATAATAAATATTGCTGGCATAACAAAGGGATTGGCAGTTTTGTTATAGAGAAGAATGATACAGAATAATCAGAGGAAGCAAAACAGTAAAGAATAAACTTATGGACTTGTGTATAGAAACATCAGTGGAATGGGGGGGGGGGGCAATAACAGACAATAAGTCAGAAGCCGGAATACGTGTCAACCGACTGAGGGTGACGGTGGAAACTGTTTGTCTGCCAGAAGTCATTAAGTGGTGTGAGGTTGAATGTCGGCGTCGCGACGCCTGCACGTCGTTTGCCAGTCTCTTGTGTAGGCGCCCATCCGCGTCCTGTTCCGTACATAAACGAAATTGCACCGAATATAATTGGGACAAAAAGAACAATTAAGTAATCGATGCCTACAATGTTGATCGATGACACTTTGGACACTTGGTGAAACGTATTACTACTAAGGTTTTAAAAACATAGAAACACTTGGGAAGTTTCACAGTTTATTATTTACCTCTGATAATTGTTTCAGCCTATTAAGCTATTCTCGAAGAGATCATAGAAACAACTAAACAAAATATATATAATATTTACCGTATTTCGTCCGTCGTGCGACTTCGTGTTGCGTTCGATTGATTTACGCATTTCGAAACATATGTTTCGTTTTCAGAAATAAAAAAAATCACTCAAAGTGAGGTCGTTAAATATTAAAATTGCAAATATTGAAAACAATTCTGCACATAACCGCGTTACATGAGTGCGCACTCGAGTCGGACCGATCGGACACTGTCTGTTAATAGCTATTGTGTAAACAGGTTTATTGCGGTATCATGAGCGAGTTTGATTTGAAGTTTAAATGATCGTTTAGCACGAAGTCACGACTGTGTACGTCATTGTACGCTCTATATATCTCGAATTCTTCCAAGGGGTTCATGTAAGCGCCTTTATTACAAACATATATGGGTTTCAAGTTGGAATTAATGCTCGTATATTTACCATTTTCATTTATTAAGTGACGTGCGTAGTTGGATTTTATGTTGGACAGTGTTGTCTGGACCCTTCACATTGTTTCTGAAACATATGTTTCGAAACGCGTAAATCAGTTGAACGCAACACGAAGTGACACGACTAAATAAATACGGTAAATATTATACATAGTTTGTCAATAAGTGACTTGGATACCTATTCAAACATGTTTTTCAAACTAAACAAAGAAGGTGAGGGTGGTGAACATGTGTTAAGGGTGTGTACCAGGACATGTATGTGGGAGTGTGTATGTTAGAGGGGGTGGAGAAGCTAGTATAGGGAAGGTCAAGTGTCTGTAAAAACTAAGTATAATAAGAAGGCAAATTCTAAAAATTAACTAAACTAAATAACAGTTTTTAATAAACCGCGTTATAAATTTTATTAAGCACGGAAACTATTAAAACCCTGTACGGTTTAAACTGACACTCTCGGGAAGTTGTGTCTATAAAGAGGACATGAAGTCTCTGTGTACAGGGTAATTGATTGTATGCGTGAAACCTGTGCTGACTAGAAAGGCAGTGACCGTCAGAATTATACACTTTTCACCGAATATGTACAACTGGATAATGCTACACGAAAATGAATTATATTCGTACAATCAGTTTTCTACCTTAGAGTTTTATGTTATGAGGTACTATCAGCAGTTCATTTTTGCTACCGAGTAAGGAATGTGGTGACGTATGGCATTCCACTACACGAATCACTGAAATACTACACATTTAAAATACGTGTAACACAGTTTCGGTGTGACTTGACTGTCTCTCACACGGTATTTCATGCAGCAAATATAAGAAACACTTTAACAAAATATTCAATAAATTATACGTACATATAATGTCCGAACGCTCAATCCAATACGCACACAAAATTACAGCTAAATACGTCTTATGAACAACTAAACAATGTTTTCAGAACTAGTAATACCCCACCAACACAAACACTTTCATTCATTAGACCCCCGCTCCTCAGGCGTTTCGCCAGCAAAACTGGTGTGCGTACAGTATGTTAAAAAAATTAAGCACAATAAATGTATTTGTATATTTAGTAACCGTATTATTTTATCTTTCATATTTACTCCCGCGAGAGTCACTTCTTATTTTGTAAACTCGTAAGAATTATTTCGTGGTGGTGCCGAGATTTCGATCCGGTTCGCTTTAATTTAATATGACAGTGTTGCCAATGTTTGCGCAAGGACTGCCAAATCGTTAACGAAGTTTGCACGGTCTTGGGCCCAAGTTGTGTTTGTCTTGCCGCAGAACTGAGTCCCCCCTCCCCGACGTTCAAAGTTTCCGTGACGTCTTGAATATCAACGACGTTAAACACAGCGTTCCTGTTACGCATCTGTAAACAATACTTGATCCAACTTTTAGATAATTGAAAATGATATAAAGTATTGTTTGCAACAAATATTAATGAATATTTAGTAGCGACTATGTAGAAGTATAATAAGGTCACAACTCCGTATTCTAAGCCTTATAAATATTATTTATGTTTGAAAAACATTTTGACATTTCCAACCAATCTGGTTTAAAAGAAAGGAGATGTACCAGGAAAAGCTGTATATTGATTAAAGACTTTGGTATCATATTTGTTATTGAAAGAGCCAAGCTAGTGCTCAGTTATAACTCGACTGGAATATGTCTTACGACAACTTTTGAATGCATCTGCAGATATTCGTAAAATCGAAAAGAAATATCTACACTTGTACCCTAAAGGCTACTATTATTTCTCAGGTTTGATTGTCTCTAAAGTAGGGGGAGAGAACAAGAATTGTGGAGTCAAAATCTTAAAAAATTTTACATCTATGTAGAGTATCAAATAGAGAGAATCGTAAACAAAATTTTAGAGTTTAGTTTTTGTAATTTTAAAATAACAGGGCGTCAGAGTTTAAAGACAGGTCAAAAAAAAGTAGTAGAAGGCCTCCTTAAAGTTCCGGAAAAGAGAGATGAAGAAGATAATGAATCAAAATGCGGGTCAACTTTAAAGTCGAACCAGACAAAGATGAACGTAGAACAAGACGGAGAAGAAGACTGAATTTTTTACAGTACGTGACGCCTCTGAAAAAATTAATTTCATTGATTTCTCTACAGTTTTCCTGTATTTCGGTTTTCAGTGTAATTTTACCTGTATTAACGTAGTACAACAATAACTCAGTCGCTCGTGTGCAACAATGTCTCGTCACTGTCTAACAATGTATGCCTATGGCAGTGTTTATTGTACTCCTGAAATCATTATACTTTTGTTTGTGCCTCTATTGTATGGAAACAAAACATTACCCTGAAAAAAAAACAACAAATCGTACACTGCTGTCTGATATTCGTCTTGTTTTGTGTATATAGTTTTATCAAAACAAACTTTACATACGTATTTTCTCCTAAACTACAAATAAATTAGTCAGCTTTTTCAGTAAAACTTCTGTGGGGTTATTAGGTTACGGCTAAAAGCTGCAGGATCACTTTCTAATAGTTGCTATCCGTTTCGGATGTTGGATATCATACAGACTATCTATCCGTTTCGGATGTTGGATATCATACAGACTATCTATACGTTTCGGATGTTGGATATCATACAGACTATCTATCCGTTTCGGATGTTGGATATCATACAGACTATCTATCCGTTTCGGATGTTGGATATCATACAGACTATCTATCCGTTTCGGATGTTGGATATCATACAGACTATCTATCCGTTTCGGATGTTGGATATCATACAGACTATCTATCCGTTTCGGATGTTGGATATCATACAGACTATCTATCCGTTTCGGATGTTGGATATCATACAGACTATCTATCCGTTTCGGATGTTGGATATCATACAGACTATCTATCCGTTTCGGATGTTGGATATCATACAGACTATCTATCCGTTTCGGATGTTGGATATCATACAGACTATCTATCCGTTTCGGATGTTGGATATCATACAGACTATCTATCCGTTTCGGATGTTGGATATCATACAGACTATCTATCCGTTTCGGACGTTGGATATCATACAGACTATTTTAACTTTCTGCACCGCTACACGGAATAAGTCAGTTGTTTGTATTCATGCCAAACCAGTTCCTTAAACTTCTCAACTATGATATTCTCGGTCTACAAACTCCTCTCTTTCCAAGAACTTTTTCCTGTAGTATGGACTGCAATAAGTAAAATCTCTGTTCTTCTGTTATGACATGTTTCAGATACTGAAGCTTTCTTATCTTCACTGTATTAATAACTTCCCTATCTTTCTTCATCTTTCTAAGAACTTCAACATTAGTTATATGTGCTGTCCATGAAATGTTCAATATTCTACGGTAAAGCCACATTTCGAAAGATTCAAATTTTTTAGTTGTGGCTTTAGTCAGAGTCCAAGATTCTACACCGTAGGAGAGGACAGAGAATACATAGCACCGTCAAAGTCTCATAATTTAAAATTTTAAATTTAATTTTAATTTTTACTGACTGGAAAGCGTTATTTACAAAAAGTACCAAGTAAAATATTAGTCCGTATTAGAGGCATTTTGGTGGTCAGTGCATGAGAAACGCATTGTAACATTTCGGATTACGGCATACAGTATACAAACAAATTATAAAAATAAATTCATTAATGTACACTTAGTAGATTAAAGACAGTGTACATCTTCTTCTCCTCTTCAAGGATTAGGTAATATAAACCTGTTCCGGCAGCCATCTTATCTTCGGACGACCCATGTCTCTTCTACCGCTTCAACGGCTTTATAGTTCGGTACCGTTTTTGGCAATCCATCCTCGGTCATCCTTTGGAGATGATCCCTCCATTAAAAATTTCAGAGGTCCACATCTTGTGGAGTCAGGTTTGGCAATTCCGATGTGGCCTAGCTGGATTCTCACTTTGCTTTAACTTGTATCGGGTGAGATCCCTTCATTTAGTCTTTTCTGTCTAGTCTGTCTTGACTGCCACTTGTTCTTTTCTGACCCCGACGCTATTAGAGTAATCGAGAGCCAAGGTGTCTTCCTTTTTCAATTCGAATTTCTCAATTTTTGGTGGATTAGGATCTTTGAGTACTCACTGATGCCGATAGGTGAACACTGGAAATACTAAGAAAATTTGAGTATCAGAATAACTGATGCAAAGCCACCAAATCCTATCTCAGCAAGAGAAGGGTGATGGCGAATCTCCTGCGCCCCAAAACAGGGGTCATACGGTTAAGGTATGGTAACCCAGACAGAAGAGTCTTTGGTCCTCGTGGTAGAGGGTTGTGCAACTGGCCAGTAGCCTGTTTATGTAAAACTTTGAAATCCTTGTTGTACCCAAAGCAGCCTCGGAGTAAGGACTGAAAAGCGTTATTTACAAAAATAACAAGTAAAATATTGATCTGTACTAGAGACAATTTGGTGGTCAGTGCGTGGCAACACATTTTAACATTTCAGTTTACGGCATACAATATACAAAGAAAATTATAAAAATAATATCATTTATGTACACTTAATAGATGAAAGACAATGCACATTATACAACAAAATCATTAAAGTTGCTGAGAAACAAGAAGTCAGATGTAAAAAATCATTTTCTACGCACTGAATATCAACATGAGGAACTATACAAACTGGATATAATGATTTGGCCACCACCATTCGACTGCATAGATTGCAATGCGCAGGAAACATCATTACGATGGAAGGCAGCCGAATACCTAGGAAGGTACTGTTTAGTCAAATCGAGGGTAGAAGAACTGTTGGAAGACTGAAGAAACGCTGAATTGACGCAGTGGTGAGGGATGCTGATACTTTATTTAAAATAAAACGATGGACATCGATCGCCAAGGAGAGGGAAAAATGGAGGCGAATTATTATGGAGGCTAAGATTCGACTTCGAACTGTGACGCTATAGAAGAAGAAGAAGAAGAAGAAGAAGAAGAAGAAGAAGAAGAAGAAGAAGAAGAAGAAGAAGAAGAAGAAGAAGAATATGAACATAAACACTTACTGTTTCACAACGTGGCCGACAATGAAGCAACAAGTACGTACGTTCCCATTGTATGTTATGTGGAACTAACCACCCCACGTAATGTAAAATTTCATATTTTGGTATATTTGACCCCCTGACAAGGCTCAAGCAAATGGTAAGCTGCTAAAAAAATATAAAATAAGTAGTATTTAATTGTAATATTTGTAAACCCTTGGTTACTCACCGTCTTTTTACTTCTTGAAAACTTTCAATGACTACGCGTTTCAAGGATAAATCCTCATCATCAGGATATATAAAAACACCAATCCTTCTGGAGAATTCGTCAAAAAATCAAACATTTTTATCAAACATCACCTACGTACTGTGACTGGTGTTCTTATATAACCTGATGATAAGGATTTATCATTGAAACGCGTAGTCATTGAAAGTTTTAAAGAAATCACAAGACTGTGAGTAATCAAGTTTTTACAAATATTACAATTAAATACTAATACACGTGACTTGGAGACTATAATAATATTATATTATATCATGATAAGTAGTTTCGATTTATCTCTTTAAAAATTCCCCAAGCTCCAACGTAACTCTGAAAGGGAGAAGCAGGTGCCTTTATGAAGGTACCAATGATGGCCAATGGTGGCCAGGTGTTGGTGAGAGAACATCATTTTAACTCATTCGTGAAAACGGAATAATAATTTTCAACTTCATTAATAAATAAAATGGTACACAACCATTTTATTTATTAATGAAGTTGAAAATTATTATTCCGTTTTCACGAATGAGTCCAAAGTCGCTTCTCTTGACCGTACGTTACGAACGAAATTGCAGCTGGATTTTGTGACAAACAACAATTTAAAAGAATTTTCACTTCAACGATATTGAAAAAATTATGTGACAATCGGAAAGCTATATTTACGCGATATCTAAAGAGCAACGTGCAGAAAAATCTGTCTTCATTCAAGCGACCAGATAAAATTTTATTATTTTGTTAGGTGAAAAATATTTTTTCTGAATTATTGATCAGTGTTTGTTGCTAACAGTACTTTATATCATTTTAAATTATCTAAAAGTTGGATCATACAGACGCGTAACGGGAACGCTGTGTTTAACGTCGTTGATATTCAAGAAGTCACGGAAACTTTGAACGTGGGGGAGGGGGGACTCAGTTCTGCGGCAAGACAAACACAACTTGGGCCCAAGACTGTGTAAACTTCGTTAACGATTTGGCAGCCACTGCGCAAACATTGGCAACATTGTCATATTAAATTACAACGAAGCGAATCGAAATCTCGACGCAACAAGGAAGTAATACTTAAGTGTTAACGAAAAATGAACTGATTCTTGCTTGAATAAATATTAAGAATTGACAACGTGACTGATTCTGCTTTATCACTGTAGTAATTTATTCCACTTTTACCTTATGAAAACTCTACAGTACAAATTGTTACATTAAATTCAGATTTAAGTGATTGTAGGCCTACCCAATATGCCTTAATTGGTAATAAGTACACTACGAATAATGGAAGAAGAATAAGAAGGAAGAGGAGCAGGAGCAGGAGGGGAAGGGGAGGGAGAGGAGGAGTAGGAGAAGAAGAAGTATATTTTACAGATGCATTTTTTTGGTTGTCGATAGTACTGAGTTGTGTGTTGACAATAGTACAGTGCGCACTGCTACGAGATATTATGTCGACGTTAATCGTATTGACTAGTATATTTGTGTATTTTGTTTACTTATTTATTGTTTTTTACTTTCACTGACGAGCCCTAGAAAATAGGAGGATGTTTATAATACACCTGATGATGAAAGTTTACTTTCGAAACATGTAGTGATACAATTGAAAAACTACAAGACCGCAAGACGGACTATAAGGTATTTATATTTATATAAATTTATAATTATTAAGCGGTCTGGAGACCATACAATTATAATGAATCTTTACATTTTGTCTATTTAGTCAGCAAGTACTATGTTTTATTTATTTTAAACAATAAAGTAAAAAGCCGCAACATTCTTACCTAACCTCACACATTACTACATTACGCATTTTTGCGTTACATTCACCAATAGAATCATTTACATTTGATAACTTCTTTTTCTTCACACTGCGGTACATCGATACTATCGCATATTCAAAACATCGAAAATATATTGTAGGTACTGCAGTTATTGGGAAAGTATCGAACTTTCTAATCAAACCTCATATACACATTTAGATGATGTAGATGAATTATTTTATATTACGAAACTTGAAAATACAATGTACGCAAAGCAACGGTACTAGAACGTTTATATTTTATGTGAATAACGATCAACAATAAACATTATATTGGCTCTGCATTGTTTTGTACAGTATAAAACAATTTAAATCATCTCTTACGTAAAATGAGAGTGTCATGTGATGAAATCCTAGATAATATATATTTCCAGTTTACGTGTAATATCTGTTCACATCGATTCAGAGCAATAAAAGCGTACTCGTACTCGTACGTCGACTTGGCACACAGTTCGATTCACGCGACTAATGCTTACAACGTTACACGCACGTGCGTCACGGTTACAACTCCCCATAGTGCTGCTGTTAACTGCTTCTGTGTATTGTTATTCTACTACGTATACACACTTTACAGTTGGCTGTGGAGTAAGGAAGTCGTGAAACAGCTGCTATAACTTTACACAATGTTGCCAACTTTGTTTCCTATTATACCACCTGTCGTATGCAGGCTTGAAACCATTAATGTTTCCTTCACCTCGAACTTGTCTCATTTTCCATTACCGTGAGTTGTTACAGGGAAATAACTTATTTACTTTAATTTATGCGAATTGAGTCATAAGAGAAGAATTACACGTGTTTAAACTTGAATACAAATAGTTTTAAATATTTGGGAAATCATATTGGCTATGATAAGATTTATAATACTGATGTTAAGTGGGGTAAGTTCCAGACGATCTGTAGGACAATTAACCCTATTTTCAGAAACAAGGTACGTCGGGATACAAAATTACTGTGGGACAATTAACCCTATTTTCAGAAATAAGGTACGTCGGGATACAAAATTACTGTGGGACAATTAACCCTATTTTCAAAAACTAGGTACGTCGGAATACAAAATTACTGTGGGACAATCAACCCTATTTTCAAAAACAAGGTACGTCGGGATACAAAATTACTGTGGGACAATTAACCCTATTTTCAAAAACTAGGTACGTCGGAATACAAAATTACTGTGGGACAATCAACCCTATTTTCAAAAACAAGGTACGTCGGGATACAAAATTACTGTGGGACAATCAACCCTATTTTCAGAAACAAGGTACGTCGGGATACAAAATTACTGTGGGACAATCAACCCTATTTTCAGAAACAAGGTACGTCGGGATACAAAATTACTGTGGGACAATCAACCCTATTTTCAAAAACTAGGTACGTC
This sequence comes from Magicicada septendecula, assembly GCA_034769895.1. Classification (NCBI taxonomy): domain Eukaryota; kingdom Metazoa; phylum Arthropoda; class Insecta; order Hemiptera; family Cicadidae; genus Magicicada; species Magicicada septendecula. Next base: position 18,162,072 of record CM068368.1, read on the forward strand.
GGAATACAAAATTTAAGTTTCACGAAGTTGTGGTGGTCCCTGTACTGTTCTTTGGGTGTACATTATGGACGAAAAACAAGAAAACAAGAAAGTAAAATACAGGCCTCGAAAATGGCGTTCTTAAGATGAGTTAAAATAAATGTGTTCTAAACTGGACCGTATAGAAAATGAATTACTTTGCGAATGAGCGTACAAAAGAAGAAGTTTTTCAACATGAATAAAAAGTAATAAAAAATATAACCAACGGTGGAAAGAACACTTGGAAAGAATGTCAGATTCAAGACTAGCCAAACAAGTCTGGGAATACAAACCTATAGGACACAGGTGTGTGGGTAGACCGAGGAAAAGATGGCTGGAGGATCTTTGGAGGCGGATCAGGCAGCCACCTTGCCTGCGCCGTGATGAGAAGGTGGTGATTATGATAGTTTTATGTATCGAGTCGAGAAAGCATGAGGCAGTCATCCGGACACTTCGACCACTGGGGCACATCCCCCCCCCCCCAGTGCACCACGGCGTGGACCTGGACAATACACTTGGTCTCTACCTCACATCACTGGGGTGAGTTGACGGACAACGTGCCAACTATTATCGAAACTGATGATGGCGTCCGATGGTGAGGACGAAACTTCTGTCAGCATACAGTAGGCTCTAGTCCACGGCCTAACAACTCGGCCAATAATGTCTGAAACTAAACACGTTTGATACAGTGGCGTGGCGTGGGTACATAACACCTGTTGCCGCTTATGATATGCCTAAAACTTAACCTAACAATGAATTCGAATTTTTTCTTGTACCAAGTGTTGTTCCTTTTTAGAGCATTCTGTATCATTCGCTGGGAGAAGAAGACGGCCCCGGTTCAACGGGATCTGACTCTCATTATACTTACACAGAATAAATCAGGACATAAATAATCGAATTAAAAATAATGAAGACAAACAGAGGAACACATAACTAAACGAACAAAACACAAAAAGGTAGGTAGTAACTGCTGCACGTTGGTTCCGAAAACGAACATATCTGCTAACTTAGCGATTCGCCGGTTTATACAGCGGCAACAAATTAGCTGGACGAATGTGTCCCCTCTCCACAGTTTGTACAGTGACAACTACTACGAGGTCAATGACCGCACTCAGTAAAATATTGCCGAGATCTGAGCCGGCAACACAAGACGGTGCCAACGCCCACTTGTTCGAAAGCAATGCTACGCAAGTTTTGTTTTTAACTTTTATGCATTTATTAATCATTTAACAAAGTTATTGTACTTCTAACCTAAAAACACGTTTTTTTAGGTTAAAAACAAAACTTGTAAAGAATTTAATTCTGAGAAAAATGGTGTAAATAAAGTCAATAAAAATCAACAAAAATTTCCAATTTTGGTTAAAAACAATACAATACGTTTTTAGTCGAAGGTTTTTCTGTTTTACGTCGAATATCATGAAAGTTATGGGAGATACAGTTCTGCGACCTGTTTTATTCGATTTTTCAGGTCAAAAACCATAAGAAACAACAGAATTCGCCCCTTCCCGGAATTTCAGAAAGTCTTCATTTACCCGGGGGAACCGAAACCCTGGCGAAATCTTTCGCTAGCCGTAACTCGCTTACAAACCGTTTCCGGACATATGTTTATAGGAACTTTTTTTCTTCTTTTACACTATAGAACCATTTCTCAAATTATTTCCCTCTCCTCCCGGGACACCCTGTATAATATAATAAAATATAATATATGCATAAAATTTTAAATATAATATATATTATTATTACTATTACTATTAAATAACAGAAGTTTAATGAAGAAAGTTGTGTTAGTGGTTAAAATCACAACTAGAATTATCACTGTTTCACACCAGTGCACAGTGATACAGTGATAATTCTGGTTGTTATTAAATAACACTTTTATTACAAGAATATATTATATATTTTTTCTGAATATTTTACAATGTTTATATAGTTTTATCTATCATCATCATCTGTTAGTTGAAATGGTTATGGAAGTGTAATTTTAGTAGAAAAAAAAGACTTTTATCAAAATCTACTTGTATACATAATGTTTATTACGCTACAGAAGAAACCACATGTTTCTGAGTTTAATGATAAGGTTTTAGTAGAAAAGATAAACAAGCTGGGTGCGTTATTCAAACCATAGCCAGTTTATGTGTGACATTTTTAAGCTACAGTAAAAATATGAATATGTATTGTGGATAACCGAACTGTTAATTATAGCATGTTGATTATAGGCTCTGTAGAGAAGAGCAGCACAGCCTAGACTGGTATGACAAACTGCGGGACTAGTATGTAACTATGTGCACGGGTGCGGGGGGCGCACGCGCGCGCGCACACACACACACATCGGATCACTAATTTAATTATTCTAGTTAAATATGACATAAAAAGAATCAAACCAAAATGTCAGTAAGCTAACAAAATTTAGACGTATCTGTGGAACTACTTATAGGTAACTGAAAAATAATAAACGAAAAGATAGCCGAATTAAATTTTATAAAACTGTGGCTGTCCTCACATTCCTGTATGCTACTGAGGCATAGACGCTTGGTAAAAGGGACGTACAGACGATTCAGGCAGCCGAAATTAAATTTCTAAGAGGGACGCTAGGTTGTCCTCTCGTGGATCGGAAAAGGAAGGAGGATATTAGATGCGATTTAAACATTGTATCATTGCACCAGAAGATTAAAGACCACAGAAGGAGATGGTGTGAACACTTAAACCGCATGCCTGATATCCGTCTATCTGTGGCTGCCTTGGGTTATCACCCTACTGGGAAGAGATAACCCTAGTCGGTACACAGAGGAGGAGATAGTCTAACAGGTCGGAACAGGTCTAAGGCCTAGTTCTTGGAGTAGCGATGATGACAATGATGATGACGACCAAAATGTTCTGTCACCATCATTTGTCAAATTATAAGTTAAAGACGTGTTTGAAAGAGCAAAGCGAGAGGAGTGCTTGATTTTCTGTTGTTAAGAAATTTCGGTATAAAGCTTACTTGCTTACATTTTAAAAATTTCGGTTTTAACCGTAAGAGAGAGGTGATGAGATAAAGATAAAGAGAGTAAGTGAGAGAGAATGGGAGGTAAGGAGAGAAGTACGAAAGAAAATATAGACTGGAAGAGAGTGAATGTGGAAATTCAAATAAACGTAAACGTAAAGTTGAATGACAATAAAAGGGGGAAAGGGACAATCGGGATTAGAGTGAGACAAAGTAAACAACGGGGGGGGGGTGACACGAGTGACGGAACAATCGCTCAAGCAGACGGTAGTGACTGTTGAAATCAAAGGCGTCTGTCTGCAGGCAGTAGGACATTACGTATTTATGGAGTGCGTTGGGACGCTTACACTACGCGAGTCGCTTCATTGTCAATACAACAAACACGTGCTTCATTTCATAACACAGAAAATCAACATTTTGCAAACCTGACTCTGATACAAAACAAATATACCAAGTGTCTATTACACTGGTCAACAACAAAAATGTTTCTGACTCGAAAACAGTCACTTCTTATTCATTGTTAGCTTGTAAAAATGAATATGACCTTAAAAACGCTCAGTTATCTCTTGGCTTAGAAATATAGCTCGTTTCGTAGTCCTTCAGTCTTCGACTGGTTTGTACCCTCCCCGTATATTCCCGTGGTGCGTGTGGTACTGAGTCTCTCACAGGTATATGGGACCTACAGTTTAACGCCGGATCCGAACGGCATAGTTGGGGAAGGTTTATACTAAGCAGGTTACCTCTCGCTGGTTTGCCATTGCCTTGCGAGGGGGAACGGTCGTATAAAATATAGCTCATTTATGTAAAATTACGAGTATTTTTATGACGGGTAACAGGGAATTTTGACATTAAGAGGTTGGCAAACCTGACTGCAACAATGACTTGTCAATTGAGTTTAGTTTTCTTCTGTTTATCTTGCGAGGTTAATGGTTTTTTCTTTACGTATGAGCCACTGTGGACTAAGTTTTTGATTCAACTGGTTCCTCCTTTCTTCTCCTCTATCTGAGAAGGCTGCGAATGGACGACAAACAAACATATAAAAAAGAGTCCTTATGGAGAGTCTGGATGGCAAAAGACTAAAACGCCGTCCAAGGAAAAGACGGGAAGATGTTGTCGCTGTGGATGCAAGAGAGATGTTGGGAATGCGAGGATGGAAGTCTTTTGCTACTGATAGAGAGAAGTAGAGGATCAGTATAGAGGAGGCCAAGGCTTGACTTCGGGGTGTAGCGCCAGTGGAGGAGGATGAGGAGTAGCGCAGTAGAAGTGTAAAAGCTTGTAACTATTAGGTGAACGTTTTATAAAAATAAAAAATAAAATCAATAAGAATCTCGGAGAAGTTATTGAACGAAGTGTCCCAGAGAAAGAAACCATTAAAGCACGAGTTAATAAGGTGAATGTTGCTTACCATTTAACCAAGGACACATATAACAAGAAATCAATATCCATTAATGCCAAACTTAGGCACTACACAACAGTAGTTCGCCCGGAAGCACTTTATGCAGCTGAGTGTCCGAGTCTGGGCAAGAAAATGATTAAGAGTCTGAAAGGAAAATGTTAAGAAATATCTTGCGATCAATAAAAGATGGAGAACAGTATAGATGAGCTGTACACACGTGATTAGAAAAAGAAGAATTACTTTCTACGGACATGTTTAAAGAATGAAAATCCTGACAGACTAACAGGGAAGCTTTTTAACTATTTCAGAAAGCCCAAAATGTCCAATACATGATTAAAAAAAAAAGACATGGAAAAAGTCCAGATTACTCAAGAAGACATTTGTTAAGTAAGAAGATTGATCCGTACTCTGAGGACCAAAAAATGTTAATTAAGAAGAGTGATCCAAAACTGTTTTGTTGAAGGATATTGAGTGTGAAAATTTGTACTTAGTTGATTCGCCAGGATGCAGAAATGATGAAGCGAGTGGACTGTATTCAATTCATTTATTTGATATTCAAAAGTACATTAGAAATATGCAGTTAGAAGTTGTTTTGAATGACAGGTTGGCTAATAAGCATAATGTGGATACAATTCGTATCAAATTGTTCTGTTGAAAGGGCCTAATGGGCCATATGAAGTGTGGCCTAAGGCCTACATTAAAGGTCGTAAAGAATACGACCTGCTCTAATACGCGGCACTAGAATACTTGAGTGCAAGTATTTAAATGACGGTAAGGCTGCGAGCGAGCCGAACGCTGCTGCGAGCGTCTGAGACGTACTGTGTAGAGCACCGACATGAATGATCAGATTACCGTAAAAATTAAAGCGCAGATTAGCCAACCTATAAAGTAAAATTATCGCGCTACTGTACAACACTGAAGAACGGTTGCCACTCAAAAAGAAGTTAAAAATGCCCAAGGTTTTCAGAGAAAACCCAAGAAGAGGGAGAAGGTGGAGCCCAGGTGCCATCTGGACTGACAAAAGGAGGGAGAGACATCGATCAAGAATGAAAGATATGTGGGAGTGGAGGACGAGAGAGGAGAAGAAGGATTTAAACAATTAAACCAAACGTAGTCTACAGTGGCTCATACGCAAAAAATAGGCCTATTGTTTAAAGCGTACAACAATAATAGGCCTATGGCTGCTAATAATGCGTCATCGATGACTTTATCATTAATAAAAGAGCATAGCTATCAGCAACAGCAACATTCTATACGGTACATTCAATTTAGAAAGTCGAAAAAACGACATATTGAAAGAAAGAAACAAAAACTGTAGTGAATGAGACAGTGTGATAGATGAAGGATATAATGGGCGCAGACATGAAGAAAGAGAGGAAACTGACAAATTGAAACAGCAATAAGCAACAAGAGGGCAAACAGGATTCAAAGGAGAGGACACACACACACACACACACACACACACACACACACACACACACACACACACACACACACACACACACACACACACACACACACACACACACACACACACACACACACACACACACACACACACACACACACACACACACACACAGAACACAAACAATGACAGTCTGTATACAAAGGGTGACACGAGAGTCTCTACAATTGCCTAAGCGAAGCGAAAAATGTTTGTTGTCGAAATCGAGTGAAAGCGTCTGCTCGAGATCATTACGTATTTATATAGCGAGGGGGAGAGGGTGCGTCGCCGTCGGCGTCGGGACGCGTGTACAAGACGCTACTACACAGTCCAGCACTATTTCTATGACGTGAATCCGACCGTCACACAGACTTACCAATAACGGCCGTCCATGTACAGTCTGTTTCGTGGTACAGTCTGTTCCGCCTTCGTTACAGCCATCTCTGCAAGGGCCTTCGCATAGATCCCAAACAGGGAGCCTGACTGTGATTCCCGGAGATTTTTCCGAAATTTAAAAGTTGAATGACTTTTATACCCGAATATACATGTTCCCGAATTAGTAACACCGTGGAAACGTTTCAATTCAAATTTCGAAACTAAACAACACTGACAAAATAATTTTTGTGCCAAAAAAAATTGAAGTAGTAATTTAAGAAGTCGCTCATATTTGAACCTTTATATTTATAAAAACGGCAGAAGTGTTAAACAAGCGATGGACCTAAGAAGAAATGATTAGCTGTACAAAACAAAAAAAGAATCCCAGGTATCGTGATGGACTGTGAAAGCTAGAAAACTGAAGACTGTATTATAGAGCACTGACGAGTAATAGGTCACAGTATTGTAATTTGGAAAGTAGAAAAATAAAAATATTAATGTATTTGCTTATACCTATTTGGGTGTATTGATTTCGAAAAGGTAGATTCGGGACATTAGATTCGGGGTTTTTTCAAATTCACTCGTTTTTACGGTTGTAAAATCCGCAAAATATATACTCGGGATTCGGGAAAATGTCCAGTAACGATCCTGACTACCATTCTGTAAATGTGTTCCGTTCACTGTCGCTTTTTTATCACTTCTGATAATCACAATAGAAAATTCAATTCAGCACTTATATCTTAAATTTTTATAATTATTAATTAATAGAATATCCAGTGAGGACTAAGATATTTATAAACAACAACACTTTAGAACAAGTGAACCGTTTCAAATATCTCGGGTGTGCAGTAAGCTTTGAATTTGAATATGATATAAGAGAGAAGATAAATAGATTTATGAATATTTGTGGTACGATTCATAGAACTTTTAGAAATAAAACAAGACACAGCACAAGGATTAAATTTTATATGACAATTGGAACACCCACATTTATATATACGAGTGAGGCCATGACAAAAACGGAAAGCGGCAAGATTCAGAGTGCTGAAATGCAGTTTCTTCGAAATACTTTAAATTATACATTGCATGATAGAATAAGGAATGAAGATACCAGAGCAGAACTTGAAGTAAAGGACATGAATGAAATTATTTCAATTTATAGAAGACAATTGTGGGACCATGTGGAAAGGATGACAGACGATCGATTGCCGAAAGTGGCACTGAACTATAAAGCCATTGGTAGAAGAGACGTGGGTCGTCCGAGGATGAGATGAGTGCCGGAGTAGGTTTATATAACCTAATCCTTGAAGAGGAGAAGAAGAAGAAGAAGAAGAAGAAGAAGAAGAAGAAGAAGAAGAAGAAGAAGAAGAAGAAGAAGAAGAAGAAGAAGAAGAAGAAGATTATTAATTAGTAGTTAATAATATCTTAATCTTAACATCTTAATCCTAAAAATTCAAATAATTATTCTATATTGATAAGGGATAGGCTTAAGGTTCGTCTGTATTAGTGTAGTTACATTAGTGTGAAGACGCGCGTGCATTCCTCCACGCGTTGTCTATATATAACAATCTACACGCTTGGCTGTAGGCTGTACTCTACGTCCGTCTCACACTATATAATTAACACAGTTTAATTACCAGGTGTATTTTCCTTGCTTACAATGTCTCAGTATATTTAAACTATCAGTCCAGGACAACACACAATTATCTGGGCGCATTCATCCTCGTAGCAGCTGAAGCTTATTATTACCGTTATTAACCACATCTGAAACTGCCAGTTTTGTAGTGAATGGCAAAACGTGGCGAAATAATTTGGGAAGACGCAAGAACCAAAACACTTGTTTTTGTCTTCTTAAGCTTACGCGGCCGATGTCAATACCGGGCTGTTAGCCTGTGGTCGATTGCTGTATAATCTCGACTTCGTCGGCAACGTTTCGTAACCACCCTTGAGGGTCTTCTTCACGCCGCCAAAAGCAACAAACTGTTAAGAAAACAGTTACTGCAGATCTTGGCCGAACAACTTTTTCCGGATAAAAGCCACCCGAAGATCTACCGTAACTGTTTTCTTAACAGTATGTCTCTTTTTGCAGCCTGAAGAAGACCCTCAAGGGTGGATACGAAACGTTGCCGACGATGTCGAGATTATAGAGCAACACGCCAGAGCCTAACAGCTCGGTATTTAATAATTTTAAGGATAAAAACAGTTACAGTTTCTAAACAGCAATTACGAAGGTCAGTTGAAAAGTTCGCGGAGCGACATCTATAGCTCAGCGGTAGAACTAAAATCTTTCGTGTGCTGTAAGACGTAGGCTATATTACGCGTGAACACCTGTTAATTTTCAGATATATCTGTCAATTTATTCACTTTCTACCAGCCGTTTGAAATTTTCCTGTCACGCGTGTTTTTAAAATGCACAAAATCAAACATCGTGTTGTGATAAATTCTCTGTTAAAAACGTTTTAGCGCCAATGAAAAATCAAAACGAAATTGTAAATGTGTTAGGAGATGCTGCGCCTTCAGAAACAACGGTAAGTGGGGCACAGTTTAAACGTGGTCGTACAGACACTGAAGACGATCCCAGAAGTAGACGTCCAAAAAGTGCAACAAAAAATGGCATTATTGAAAAAAATTCGTAGGGTGTTGGAAGACCGCAGATTGAGGATGGATGACGTTGCTGAAATCATAGGCATCTTATATGAGGGTGTGCATCATACTTTAACTCAAGAATTTGGTGTGAAAAAGTGTTGTGCAAGATGGCTGCCGCATCCGGAGTTGTTGCATTTTGTGGGCGTCCAGTACTGGGGAGATCACCTTCAGTGCTCGTACGACCACGTTTAAACTCAAGTGCCTACTTACAAACCGTTGGTTTTGAAGTTGACACATTTACAATTTTGTTCTGAATTTCCGTTGGCGCTAAACAGTCTTTAAGAAAGAATCACACCACGATGTTTGATTTTGTCCGTTTTTCAAAACACGCATGACACGTCAATTTTAAACAGCTTCTAAACAATGAATAAATTGATAGATAGATTTGGAAATTAACAGGAATTCACATAAAATACAAATCTTGCAGCGCACGAAAAATTTTAGTTTTACCGTTAAGCTACAGATGTCGCTCCGCGAACTTTTCAACTGACCCTCGTATGTTGTAAGCTACAGCGGTTGTAGAAAAGGGATTGAATTTAATGCGGGCAAACATTTTCTTTTGTAGATCTCAAAAAAGCATTTGACAAGTTAGATAAAACACCATTATGGGGAGATAATCTAGAGAGGAGCACATCCTATTTATTTAATAATAAGAGTAATTAAAACTTTATATACTGGAACACGGATACGGATAAAGATTGACAGATTATCAGAGCGCATTGAAATAATCCAAGAAGTTTGGCACGGCTGTAGTCTCTCTCTGTTCTCCCGTTTTATTTAATATTTGTTTAGATCAAGTTATAAGGAAATTAAAATTGAACACCAGCAAAAGATTGTACTTGGAGAAAGAACTTTGTTTAAATATATTACTGTATGGAGATGATCTTGTGATAATCCTTCTCCTCCTCCATCTCTATATATTAACCATCTCTTTATTATTCTTTACGATTCTTTAGTAATGCAGTACACCAGATTCTTATTTAAATACGATGGTCATTCAATAAGTAAACAAACAAACAGCTGTGGAGCAAAAACGTTTTATTCAATCAATACAATTTTTTTTTTTTTACTTTTCAACGTAATCTCCAGCAACGTCTGTGCACTTGTCCCATCTGTTAACAAGCTTTTTTATTCCCTCAGCCAAGAATTGTTTACCTTGATGTCGAAGCCAGTTTTGGACTTCTTCCTTCACTTCTTCATTGCTGGCTACACCACGCAAAGTCTCCTTGAGTGGGCCAAACAAGAAAAAGTCAGGTGGGGCAAGGTCAGGGCTATAAGGGGGATGAGGCAGGATCTCCCAACTTCCTTTTTTTATTGTTTGTAGCGGCATTATCGTGAAGAAGAATCACACCTTTCCTCTGCCATCCCGGACATTTCTTCTTCAATGCAGGCTTAACTTTGTTCACACTCATGTCAGAATAGTACTGACTATTGATGGTACGCTAGTCTTGTACGTAATCACAGAAAATTGGGCCTTGGGAGCTCCAAAAGATGGTTAACATCACCTTACCAGCCGATGGCTGGGTTTTGAATTTCTTTTTGGCGGGTGAACTGGGATGCTTCCACTCAATGCTTTGTCGCTTTGACTCAGGTTCAAAATAGTGAATCCGAGTTAGTGGTTATAGTGGTTCCAAATCCAAAAATCTTATAACAGAACGCTGTTCTTCGAAAGTACTGTCCTCAAGAGGACACGCCATCGTAAATAAAACTGTATTGGTTATGTTTATGCAATATAATTATTGAACAGCTAATCAAAAGTCACAACGACATTGCCAGGTAACACTGCTGAAAGTTTCAATCAGCTGCTACAATTAATTTCTTTTCTACAACTGTTTGTCTGTTTACTTATTGAATGACCCTCGTAATATTTCATTGTGGTCATGAAATAACGTGTTTCCCACTGCAATATTCAGGCTTAAAATAAATGTTGTTTCTTTATTGACCGTATAATGATTTGGTATAAATTTTTATGTTCTTGATTAAAAAAAAAACACTAAGAATCGCAGTCAGTGTTCAGTGCGCGTCGACAGTACATGTGACGACGTCAGGACGTCGCGACGCCGACATTTACCCTCACACCGCTCACTGCATTAAACTATAATGACCTCTAACAGACGACGCTCCATTTAGACAAATAACAGTTTCGCCTCCTCAAACTATTGTTCCGCCCCTCACTCGGCTGACATGTTTTGCTATTCTGTACTTGTTTTGTCTCTTGCCGGCATTCATAACCCGTTTTCTTTTTCTAATCACCCCAAGTACATTTATTTCTATTTACTTGCTTGTTGTTGTTCACTGCATCACTCATTTTGTTTTTCTCTGTTACTATATCACCACGTTATCTACTTTGTACATTATTGCAGTGGCGGCTGGTGTTATGGTTGCAAGCATTGCGCAACCATCAATATAGAATAACCAAACTACAAAATAATACACGAAAATATTAATCAGCTAAAAGCGTCAGAAATTTCAACAGAAAGCGTACCAGATTCTACGCAGCAATGTTAGCGTCCAATTCAAATGTGGCGCGCAGGCTGGTGGTTGTAGGGCGCTTGCAACAATGGCAGAGCTTACTACACAGACATATGCGAGGACGTGCGCTACTCTTCACAATTGTCCTATGTTCCCAATGTAAGCTTGGTGTTTGCAAAGTTTCTACAACGCTCCACTAGTAGCGCTGTAGCGCAACTTTGTGTCATGAAATCATCACACCCTTTTTGATTTATACGTTCTGTCAGGTTTAGTGTTTACGTTGGTTCAAGGTAAATGTTGTCCGTTGTTTGAGTTTATAAAATTATAGTAATAATTTTGTATAACTGTGATAATGGTAGTTAAACGTTTTTAACCCCTTTCCATCCTCTCAACCAACTACTGCAACCACCAAAATTTGAAACCACCAGCCGCCACTGCATTATTGACGGTATACGATAGAATCATACTTCACAAGGAAGAACGTTACACCATTCTCGTACCGATAAGAATGATTCACACCGATGCGTTAAACAGGGGATTCAGTATATTGTTGGGACCAAAAAACAGAAAAAAATGTTCATTTTAGAAAACTTTTTTTTTTTATCTTTGACAAAAGCTATAGTTTTATATGCTTTAATTGCCACTTGTTAGTCACGCTTGTCAAACATGGGTATTAACACACAAAGACACGAACAGTATCTCAGAATATTTAAACGAAAGATACTGAGAAAATTTTGGACCATTAAAAAATAACAGAGGCTCGTTGAGAATACAAAGTAATCAAGATATAAGTAATTTAATACACGGAGCTGACATATTATGGTTTATAAAGAGTGGAAGAATAGCTTGGCTGGGACACACAATCGGGATGGAACAACACAGAGTTCCCAGAAAAATTCTATAATGGATACCAGTAGGTAGGAGATCAGGAGAAAGGCAAAGGAAGAGATGGATCGAGGATATTGAGGAGGATCTCGGTAATATAGGGATAAGAAGAAGGAGAAGACTGTCTAATAAGAGGGCTGAATGGAGAAAAATCGTTTAAGAGGCTAAAACCGATACTGGGTTGTAACACCAGTAGAGAAAGAAGAAGAAGAAGAAAAAAAAAAGAAAAAGAAAAAGAAGAAGAAGAAGAAGAAGAAGAAGAAGAAGAAGAAGAAGAAGAAGAAGAAGAAGAAGAAGAAGAAGAAGAAGAAGAAGAAGAAGAAGAAGAAGAAGAAGAAGAAGAAGAAGAAGTTGGTTTAGTTTAGTTTTAAACACAGTGACAGTTTCGTGATTAAGTGATGTAAACCACAAACAAACAAACTACATTTTAGAGTAATTTGCAACTGTCCGCTAATACGTCAACTTTGTCAGGGGACAGTAGTGTTTCAATGAACTACAACAATTGTGAACACAGAGAGACAAATTAAATTAATTAAATAAGACAAAGCGGTTTGAATTGACAAAGAGACGTCGAGTGGACTTGTCTCGCTTTCGACCAGTCACATAATTCCTAATAAAAAACGCATCACTGGCATTGACTGGGCCTATATATAGTTTTGTCCTCTAACCTTGTTATGTAGCGGCAGATAATTGGATCTCAAACTATACGAGCACGCTGAACACCCGTAAGTTGTGGTAAATAAAATAGTTTTCTCTCTTCCCGACAAGTGAGAAGATTACCTAACACACAATATCATCATCATCATCTTCACAACATAGGCAAGGTGCTGCTTGTTCCGCCTTCAAAGATCCTCCAGCCATCTCTTCCTGGGTCTACCCACACATCTGTATCCTGTACGATTGTATTTCCAGACTTGTTTGGCCGGTCTGGAATCTGATATTCTTTTTAAGTGTTCTTTCCACCGTTGGGTTAATCTTTTAATTTTTATTTCAAGTTACAAACTTGAAATTCTGCTATTATAGTCTCAATTTTTTATACGGTCAAGTTTGGAACGCCTTTTAACTCCTCTTAAGAATGTTTCAGAATTACCTGTTCTAGAATTAGGTCACTAATCATTATTTTTGTTCTTATTGGCTCCTTACCTTAAAACACCTATAAAAAACCTTTGTTTTTATAGTGGAGATTTTCACATTGTATTGTTTGCAAATCTGACGAAGTTTAAAAACAGATTTTTGCAAATCAGATTCAGTATTTTGAAGTACAAGCAAGTCGTCAGCAAACAACACATTCAAATATCTGTCTCGTGATAACTTAATACCAGGGTTTACCAGATGCTTCCATTCCTTACCAGATCGTCAAAATAAATATTAAAAAGCGTAGGTGATATACTGCACCCTTGTTTAACATCCCGATCGACAGACATTTGTTGAGATATCCTACAATAATTATTTTTAAGATCTATACTTGTTTCATTATTTAGAACTTGTATAGTTCTTATAAGTTGTTGTCGGTATCCCCGTTCTTCTAATATTTGGTACAACAAATTTCTATCTATCCTACCAAACACCCTCTCAAAAATAACGAAAGCTATATGCGTTTCTTTATTGAACTTGCAATGTTTTCAATGATTTGTGTAATTACACAATATTTATAATATACTGTATATAATAAAATATATATATTATGCTCCCTGCCCTGTACAACTTGTTTACTATTTTGGACAAAGTACATTTATTTTTACATAAATTTCATTAGGAAACCGAGAACAGCTCCTAAAGTTGGCCTGATCAATTGTGGAGTACAACAAGGGTGTCCATTACCACTTTCTCTTTTTAATTTGTATATTGACGATGTCATACAAAACTGGCAGATGTGTCTTCCAGAACATTTTATGATTGGTCACTGTACAACTGACACTTTGTTGGTTGCGGACGATCAGGCTATTCTGTCGGACTCGGAAAACAGATTGCAGATGTGTATAAATCTGTTAAATCGAATCTACAAAGAGTCTTGATTGCAAATATCTACAATTAAGACCAAGGTGATGGCTTTTCGTAGAACTGATCCCGTACAGGCAAAATCTGTTATAGATGGTACTGTCCTGGAACAAGTTAGCAATTTTGAATACCTGGACTACAGTGTGTCTTATAATGCAAGCAACGACGTTGTGAATAAGTTGCGTAAGTTCAACCTCATGTACGGGACCACCAGGTAAACCCTTAAGTCAGCGAGTAAAGGAACACGCCTAAAATTCTACAAGGTGATGGCTCGTCTCAAACTTCTTTACGGGTCTGAGAATTGGACTTTAACGAAAGGCCAGGCCAGTTCCATGTAAGCGGCTGAAATGATATTTCTCAGGCACGTGGCAGGGTATACTCTCCATGGTCATAGAAGACTGCCGTGTCCCCAAACAACTATGGACCCATACGGCAAGGGAACGGAGAGGTGTGGGACGGAGGAAGCGCTGGAGTGACCAGAATCTTTGCCTATTTGAGATCCGAACAAACCATCCTTGGTTTAATTCTTGAAGAAGAAGATGATAAATTTCAGTATTAAATAGTTTATAAATTATAGCAAAAATTACGACAATCCCGATTGCTTTACTATTTTCTTTAGCAATTTAACAGCTGTAAAGCACACAATCATACACTAAAAATTCAATGCATTCCGATTTAGGTTACAATTAGTTTTACTGTGACAGCCAGCTGGATTTTCACAATTAAAAAAATTTTTAATTTGTCCCTGGAGTCCCAAAATTTAAAAATTTTCAAAACTTAACACTGCGTTCATACAGTTGCGCGAAGGCTTACACGGTCGGTGTCACTAACTCGCGGGCTGTTTGGCAGAGGTCTAAGGTTTCTAATTAAACAAGAGGTTTCAGCAGCACCACTGGGCCATAACCACAGTACTGTGGTCCTAACACCACTGGGGCCTTAACCACAGTACTGTGGTCCTAACACCACTGGGCCTTAACCACAGTACTGTGGTCCTAACACCACTGGGCCTTAACCACAGTACTGTGGTCCTAACATCACTGGGGCCTTAACCACAGTACTGTGGTCCTAACACCACTGGGCCTTAACCACAGTACTGTGGTCCTAACACCACTGGGGCCTTAACCACAGTACTGTGGTCCTAACACCACTGGGCCTTAACCACAGTACTGTGGTCCTAACACCACTGGGGCCTTAACCGCAGTACTGTGGTCCTAACACCACTGGGTCTTAACCACAGTACTGTGGTCCTAACACCACTGGGCCTTAACCACAGTACTGTGGTCCTAACACCACTGGGCCTTAACCACAGTACTGTGGTCCTAACACCACTGGGCCTTAACCACAGTACTGTGGTCCTAACACCACTGGGCCTTAACCACAGTACTGTGGTCCTAACACCACTGGGCCTTAACCACAGTACTGTGGTCCTAACACCACTGGGTCTTAACCACAGTACTGTGGTCCTAACACCACTGGGCCTTAACCACAGTACTGTGGTCCTAACACCACTGGGCCTTAACCACAGTACTGTGGTCCTAACACCACTGGGCCTTAACCACAGTACTGTGGTCCTAACACCACTGGGCCTTAACCACAGTACTGTGGTCCTAACACCACTGGGCCTTAACCACAGTACTGTGGTCCTAACACCACTGGGCCTTAACCACAGTACTGTGGTCCTAACACCACTGGGCCTTAACCACAGTACTGTGGTCCTAACACCACTGGGCCTTAACCACAGTACTGTGGTCCTAACACCACTGGGCCTTAACCACAGTACTGTGGTCCTAACACCACTGGGGCCTTAACCACAGTACTGTGGTCCTAACACCACTGGGCCTTAACCACAGTACTGTGATCCTAACACCACTGGGCCTTAACCACAGTACTGTGGTCCTAACATACGACGCCCACGTTAGTGTTGACTCGTTTCTTCCAGTGAAGATGGCAGCCAGTGGTGCTGCTGCTGAAATGTCCGGTTTAATCGGAAACCTTGGACCACGGCCACAAAGCCCAGGAGTTAGTTTTAATTCAACTGCATTGAGTTGTTAGATAAAATTATTTCTAATTTGATACGCCACACAACGTTTTACAATTTTATCGAAATTTTCACTAACTTTTCAGCCCTTAATGTCCAAATATTTCGTGATATTAAAAAATGAACATTATAATCAGACATAAATGTTACGTGTGGAGGGTTGCTTTATATGGTGCAGAGCCATGGACACTGAGGAAGGAGGATGAGGAAAGATTAAAACCATCTGAGATGTGGGTTTGGCGAGCAATACAAAAGTTGAAGTGGGTTGATAAAATAAGAAATGATGAAGTTTTAAGAAGAGTAGGGGAAGAGAGAAGAATCCTGAAGGTAATAGAAAATAGGAAAAGGAAGTGGTTAGGTTATTGTTTAAGAAGAGACTGCTTAATTACAACTGCCATGGAAGGTGTCATAGAAGGAGAAAAGAGATGAGGGCGTAGAAGAATGAAGTTAATAGATAGCATTAAAATCAGAGGGTGTTACGAAGAAACGAAAAGACTGGCATGGGATAGGACAACTTGGAGAGCTTTTACCGTTTGAAGACCTGCCTTAGGGGAGAACACCAATTAATAATAATAATAATATTCAGACAATCGTTAAATAGTTTTTAATTTCACACACTGCTTGGGCTGTTGCGATTTATTTACAATTTTTACAGCTCACATTTTTGCCTCCCGGCCACATATTGTTTTGTGAGAGGATCAATATGAAAAACGACAGGGTTTTGTAGGGTGAAATTATGGACACTCGTACAAAGTTTTACTGGAAATCAACTGTGAGGCGCTCGGTCTGTCATCTTTATGAACGTTTTTTTTCTTTCTTCTTTGTACTGAATATGGCTTTCAGAGGTGTGGTTGAAAGGTTCACAGACGAAAATTTAACCAATCAACCACGACCCCAACAGCCCAGTAGATAATATTTTCAGCGATCTTCAGTAAAATTATTTTCCGGGGCTGTTGGGCCGTGTGGTCCTCTTTTTGTAGACCCAAACGTTTCGAGTGGAGCTGCAGTAGTCATCATCAGTGGTCTACTGTTCTGCTTCTCTGGCGACTAAATGACGCCGCGACCCTAAACAGTCGCACTTCTATATCCGCACGGGTGCGATATATATTTCTATATCGGTGTGCCAGTTTAGGGTCGCGTCGTCATAGGAGCAAGAGGAGCAGAACAGAAGACCACTGAGGATGACTACCGCAGCTGCAGTCGAAACGTTAGGGTATATAAAAAGAGGACCACGGCCCAACAGCCCCGGAAAACAATTTTATTGAACATAACTCCGGCCGTAAAGCTTTAATGTTATGATGAGTTTTAGTGATATTGAATTGATAGGTATTTATAAAAATGTCTTCTCACATTACCTTGTAAGATGGATGAGGAGGCGGAGCGTGATCCTCCGACCGTCAGAGCTGCGTGCCATGCAACAGCCACGACAAACACAACAATCCACCTGCAACACAAAGCTTATTATATTCTTGGATTTCGTTGCCCATGACGTGTCCGTTACTTAACTAAATATCACTATAGTATTGACGACTCGGAACACTATATTGACTAGTGTTCCGAGTCGTCAATACTATAGTGATATTTAGCTTATTATATAGTTGAACTGTGAGTTAACTGTGACAGTCTCAGCTACTGGACCGTGTGTTTATCTTGTCAAAGCTTACCGTTCTGCTTCTTTTTTAAAATACAGTACGTTAATGCTAAACTTAGAAAATTTAATATGGTGATGATGATGATGATGATGATTACGACGACGACGACGACGACTATGATGATGATGACGACGACGACGACGACGATGACGATGATGATGGCGACGACGACGACGATGATGATGACGACGACGACGGCGGCGGCGATGATGGCGACGATGACGATGATGACAGCGACGACGACGGCGACGACGATGATGATGATGGCGACGGCGACGACGATGATGATGGCGACGACGGCGACGACGACGATGATGATGACGACGACGATAATCTAAAGCCATCTAATTCAATGATTCTTAAATATACATTTTTCTGTGTGTGTGTGTGTGTGTGTGTGTGTGTGTGTGTGTGTGTGTGTGTGTGTGTGTAGTGGTATAACCATGGGGTGGATGAGGTGATTGAATCCCCCAAAGCTATTAAAAGTTTCAATGATTTTCCACAATCACTTAACGTAGGCCTATTGATAAGCTAGTTGCGTGTGTCGCAATAAGGCTCCCAAAATAATTGTAGAAATAAACGGAATTACAATATTTGTAACTTAAAACATAAACTTGAAGTTTTCTTAATAATTACAATCCCTCAAAACTTAGTAAATAACATACGTATCATCAACATTTTTCACGTCAAGTGGAAAAACTTTGGATGTTCAATCAAATATATTGCAACTTACCGTCTGTGACTTTCTGCACAATGTCTTCAATCTAAAGTTGACATGTTTCGGGACACTTGTCCCATCCTCAGAACTCAAAAGTATGTTCGTATATCATCAAACGATGATATAGTTGTCAAATAGTTAAAACATTAAAATCCAATTAAACAAAAACCACAATACTTAATGTATAAAGTCGAGCGCGACGGTTGTTACCGTGCGCGGTCAGTTACCGTACGGTGCACACGTTGCAATATATTTGATTGAACAACATGTGGCTTGGTACTAATTTCGGATTTGTTCCTTTTAAATACTTTGGATGTTACTTCCCTTATATCATAAACGGCTCTCCCACGTTATAATTTATTATAATTATGTATGTATAGTTTTAAGCAAATTTACATATCTTGGTACTAAAGTCAATGAACAATGGGACCACTCTCAAGAAAAGTGCGCTTTTTTATTTAATAAAGAGTAGAATTGAAAAAGCAAGAGCAGTGTACACTAGAATGAGCAGTTTATTCAAAAGTCACGATTTAACAATAAACACAAAGATGAGCCTTTTACGCTGCTACGTATTCTCGGTCGTCTTCTACGGTGTAGAATCTTGGACTTTGAGTGAAGCCACAACTAAAAAATTAGAATCTTTCGAAATGTGGCTTTACAGTAGCATTTCGTGAAAAGCACATATAGCTAATGTTGAAATTCTTAGAAAGATGAAGAAAGAAAGGGAAGTTATTAACACAGTGAAGATAAGAAAGCTTCAGTACCTGGGACATCTCATGAGAAATGAACAGTTTTACTTATTGCAGTCCGTACTACAGGTAAAAGTAGTTGGAAAGAGAGGAGTTGGGCGACCGAGATTCTCATGGCTGAGAAATTTAAGGACACGGTTTGGCATGAATACAACTGACTTACTCGACGCAACAGTGCAGAAAATTAAAATAGTTTAAATGATATCCAACATCCGAAACGGATATTAACTATCAGAAGAAGATGTATGTACTGTGCGTGTGTTTGTTTGTGTGTGTGAGGGAGTTGTGGTAATTTCTTTTACCATTAATTATTTTAAAAGGTTAATAAGGGATTATTGTGTTATGAATATTTCAAAACATAATAGTTTATCAATTTTGTTTTGCAACATTATATTTATATCTACGTATTTAAGTACATATATCTCAGTGATTTAAGAAAAAAACTGCCCACAAAATCCTACGCATCTCGATTTTTGTATACAGCTTTATTTCGACGTCCTGAATAACGTGTAAAAAGACACAATGCCAAAATGCCAATCGTGTACGCGTCTTGAGTTATTAAAGGTCAAAGGTCACAAAAAATGGTTTTCCTATTGGTCCTAAAAAGATCACAAAAAAAATCTCGCTTCCTATTGGTCGGACGACAATAGAGGTGAACATCAAAATTGTAGATCTCACTATTCTCTATAAAAAAAGTCCTGTGCAGTTTTCAGGTATAACTAGAAAATGTCAAAGCCGCGTCACTCATGATGGGCGAGTCGAAATGAAGCCAGTGCATTCATTTTCGCACCACCTTTGAGGTAGAATGTAAGGCGCGTTTTTTTTACATGGTTTCCCCAGTAGGCCTAATCCATGTTATGCAGGATTATGACATTAATAATTAAAAACAAATTTTAGTGGATTAATAATATAACTAATTAATTAATTTTCACTTTCGTCTTCATTGTACATTAGTTCTGAAAGTCATCAATGTTCGACGCAAGCTCGTCGTCCTTTTTTTTTTGTAATTCTGTCAAGTTTGCGGATAAAATATCTATTGGATTAACATCACTGTCCGTGTCCAAAACAGATGCATCAGAATCAAATGTTTCACGTGATGCGGCATTAAAACAAGACTGACCATGACAGTGCCCACAGACGGCGGAACATTTTAAGCCAATTTTTCTGCAATCGCAATTAGCACCGCAACCTTTCTCACAGTTGCAAAAAATTGTATTTAGCAATACGGCTGGCGCTGGTGGTAATAAAGTTGTAACGGGCTCCAAAAAGTTGTTCCTGACAATCCACTCCCATTGTTGAGGTCTAAGTTTTTCCCTAACCAAGTTTGTACATGGTAATAGACGCGGAGAAGATGTTGAGCGGCTGCAGCAGTAGGAGGAAGAGAGGACAATTTAACAGGCACATTAAGCCTTGTTGACTTGGAAAATTGTAAGTACCTATAACTATCAATGGACTTTTCGGTTTTTGGAACACCATATATGGCCAAAAGAAAAAGTATGCCGTTATTGTATATGGTTTCTGAAGGGCAATTTTCCTAATGAAATACTTGTGCCGCTTGGTGGAAATCAGGAGTTTTTCAAATAATTTCATCACTCTATTATTGCCCTTACCAAAGATCGCAGAAGTTGTGTTACATCCGGTGATCGCGTGTAAAAATAATATGTGTTTTTTACAATGAATACAATTGTTGATGCTTGCAGAAGAATATACTTTCGTTTCAATATTTTCCTTAACCAGGTTTCATAAAGAAAGTGTTCTGATGCGAAAGAGTACGCCATATTAGAATAATTACAAGATCGACATCTTCCACAACAACGACGATGGGGTTAAGTTGTGATTCTTCAATAGCTGTTTCGATTATTAATACATCGACATCGTCACGAGCTTGTCTAACTGTGATGTTGATGTCTTGTAATTTTTGGAGCAGCATCTGAATTAATCTATTTTTATTAAATCGGTTCGAAAGAAATTTTTCTTGGCTGATAGGCACATCCATAGTTTCTTTGAAAATAACTTCGACAGATCCAGTTACAGGTGCAGTTCGTCAAAATTGATCCATTGCTTTAATATTTTGACTGTTGTCACAATAGCCATCAAAAACTACAACTAAATTTTAGCCATAATGTTTTTGTAAATAGTCAACATATCTTGTAAGAACACAACCAAAAGTATCACCTCTCTGCCACACCACACGGTGAACAAGAATGTAGTCACGTGATACGCATCGGCTCGGAGCGAATAGAATATAAATAGTGGAGTACGAGCTTTGCTTTGCTCGTGTATTCTTTGCTCCAAAATTAAGATTTCCTTTATTCGATAAACCGTTGGTTTTACGTAAAAATTGTATAGGACCTTTTTTATAGAGAACTAGGGGAATACCCTGCTTCGCTACGGAGTTTCACGTTGTACGTAATGAAATGTTAGTTTAATTAATAAAGTTCAATTAAAGTAGGTTTCTTAAAAATAAATTGACTTCGTTCGCGTGGTCTTCAATTTAATGCGATAATATATTTAGAACAGAATCTATTCTATTGGGTTGCCATAGTAACCAAATCTAATAGTTTTTTAAGACCCCAAAGGACCCCCCAGCGGATCGTATCGAAAAAACACCTGTCCTATGTTGGTTCTCCCGATGCGTAAAATATTTGTGTCAAGTTTGGTTGAAATCGGTCCAATGGTTTAGGAGGAGATGTGGAAGACCCCAAAGGACCCCCAAAGGATCGTATCGAAAAAACACTTATCCTATGTTGGTTCTCCCTTTGCGTAAAATATTTGTGCCAAGTTTGGTTGAAATCGGTCCAGTGGTTTAGGAGGAGATGTGGAAGACCCCAAAGGACCCCCGAAGGATCATATCGAAAAAACACATATCCTATGTTGGTTCTCCCGTTGCGTAAAATATTTGTGCCAAGTTTGGTTGCAATCGGTCCAGTGGTTTAGGAGGAGATGTGGAAGACCCCAAAGGACCCCATCGAAAAAAACACCTATCCTATGTTGGTTCTCCCGTTGCGTAAAATATTTGTGCCAAGTTTGGTTGAAATCGGTCCAGTGGTTTAGGAAAAGATGTGGAAGACCCCAAAGAACCCCCAAAAGGACCCCATCGAAAAAACACCTATCCTATGTTGGTTCTCCCGTTGCGTAAAATATTTGTGCTAAGTTTGGTTGAAATCGGTCCAGTGGTTTAGGAGAAGATGTGGAAGACCCCAAAGAACCCCCAAAAGGACCCCATCGAAAAAACACCTATCCTATGTTGGTTCTCCCTTTGCGTAAAATATTTGTGCCAAGTTTGGTTGAAATCGGTCCAGTGGTTTAGGAGGAGATGTGGAAGACCCCAAAGGACCCCCGAAGGATCATATCGAAAAAACACATATCCTATGTTGGTTCTCCCGTTGCGTAAAATATTTGTGCCAAGTTTGGTTGCAATCGGTCCAGTGGTTTAGGAGGAGATGTGGAAGACCCCAAAGGACCCCATCGGAAAAAACACCTATCCTATGTTGGTTCTCCCGTTGCTTAAAATATTTGTGCCAAGTTTGGTTGAAATCGGTCCAGTGGTTTAGGAAAAGATGTGGAAGACCCCAAAGAACCCCCAAAAGGACCCCATCAAAAAAACACCTATCCTATGTTGGTTCTCCCGTTGCGTAAAATATTTGTGCCAAGTTTGGTTGAAATCGGTCCAGTGGTTTAGGAGAAGATGTGGAAGACCCCAAAGAACCCCCAAAAGGACCCCATCGAAAAAACACCTATCCTATGTTGGTTCTCCCTTTGCGTAAAATATTTGTGCCAAGTTTGGTTGAAATCGGTCCAGTGGTTTAGGAGGAGATGTGGAAGACCACAAAGAACCCCCCCCAAAGGACCCCATCGAAAAAACACCACTAATTCAGAAACCTTCGCGGGCGTGCGCACAACAACTCACCGAAGTTTCATCGCAATTGGATGAATGGTATAGGAACGCATACGGGACAAACAAAGAAACATTCATTTTTATATATAATTTCCTGGAACCCGATCGCAGCGCCACCTACCGGGTCCAATTGTGAATCTAAACCATCCAGGGACCCACTCAAACACACACACAAAATTTCATCAAAATCGGTCCAGCCGTCTAGGAGGAGTTCAGTGACATACACACGCACACACGAAATATATATATAAAGATTTCCTGGAACCCGATCGCAGCGCCACCTACCGGGTCCAATTGTGAATCTAAACCATCCAGGGACCCACTCAAACACACACACAAAATTTCATCAAAATCGGTCCAGCCGTCTAGGAGGAGTTCAGTGACATACACACGCACACACGATATATATATATAAAGATAGTGAGATCTACAATTTTGATGTTCACCGCTATTGTCGTCCGACCAATAGGAAGTAAGATATTTGTAAAACACCATTTCTTGTGACCTTTGACCTTTAATAACTCAAGACGCGTACACGATTGGCATTGTGACTTTTCACACGTTATTCAGGACGTCGAAATTAACCTGTATACAAAAATCGAGATCAGTTGGATATTTTGGGTAATTTGGTCCTCAGAACGACTTAAATCACTGGGCTAATAACAGTATTTAAGGAATGTAATTATCTTGCAGATATTAAACAAACTGGCTCACCTCTCTCACATGCGCACACACGAGCACACGCGCACACCAACATATTCACTCAATCAATTGATATAGATAAGCTTGTTCAATATCAGTAGTGGGTGAAAAACAATAAAAACTTTTAATGATATACATATTTGAATATCATTACAATCTGTATTCAGCTATAAAATATTTTACTATGCTATATGTAGACATGTATAGCTCTACCTGTACAAATTTTAATATGCATCACTGCATTGATGATTACTACATCTATAATTGAATCGGTAAGAAGAAGAAGGAGAAGATTCACATTTTGTCTAAATTTAACTGAGATAGCCATTTTGTTTAAAAGCTAAAAATACATCTGTTGGTAAAATAAAGGAAACATTTATTTATTTTTAATGTAGTTATCAACAGGATGATTTGTGTAAGAGCAAGAAGGAAAACATTCCTGGAATGTGTTCCTTCTTACTCTCAATGTGTAGTTAGTGACTGTATATTCCTCCAGAGCGTGCTGCTGTTGTTTATACTATATAGTCTTTGTGCTTGGTCAGTTTTAAGGTTTGTTTCTTTGAAATAGATTTTTATGTGTTTAAACTCTGTTAAAACAGAGTTTATGTGTTTTTATGTGTTTAAACAGACTTTAAAATCTGTTTAAATTTTAACACCTGTTGTGAAAATGTCTGAACCTGAGTACGAAAGCACTGTAAAGCAAAGAACAGGATGTGGTAATATATAAGAACTGCTGAAATCAGATAGGCTTAGAGGAGATGAGTTTGTTACTACTGAAGGAAGGATAGTGAAGCAAAAGTTTAAAAGCTTACTGGACCTAAATGTGATTTGGAAAAAGATGTGTACAGTGACGTTTACCTCTAATTACTTCTAATTTTTCTTTGCAAGTTTTTAATGTTTTATCGGTAAACAATTTAATAACTTCATTTTCCTCGCTGCAGTTAAAATTAAAAACGCACGTGGCTTGATCCGCTTGATCAGCCATGTTAGATACCGTTGTTTGCTGCTTTCACCTTATTGAAACCGAGTCCTACTCCACAATAAAAGAAGGGACGGCTCACGGCAGCGTGGAGGCTTCGGACCCCACCATGGACGCTTTGAAATTCGTTACTTCCCGCCTGATCTATGCGCAATACACGGAAAGATTTGTGTGTCATCGCATAAAGCGGTGATTAATACCTACAAAAATTAGTGACTGGGCGGAGCTTGTTTTGAATTCGTACTACAGGAGTGAGGTTTTCCGGGAATAACTGTTTTCTTTTTAACGATAGCGACTTAATTTTTTATATGTAAAAACTAGATAATCGTCCGCATCTACCAAACAGAATTCGAAATTTATTATTAACAAAAAAGTTATAAACAAATGAATGTTGATAATTGTACAAGCGACGATGATTTTTAAATTTAATGTAAAAAATATCGCACTGTATTTTTAATATTTAATTTTGTTTCTTAAATAAAATTGTATAGTAAAATATTAAAAAAAAAATT